>JASVER010000123.1:1693529-1704836 GCA_030449065.1 Oceanodroma leucorhoa | reverse complement strand
GGGCGTGTCTCGGTTCCCTCGCGGCCCAGCCGCCCCGGGAGCCGCGGGAAGGCTGCCGTGTGCCCTCCTTTCCTCTAAGGAGGCCGGGGCTGTTGTGGTAGAGGTTCGGGAGAGGCATTTCCATCTTCCTCGCTGATCAGCGGGGTTTTAACCGGTTTTGGGGTCCCCTTTGGGCCTGGCTTATTGGGGTGCACGTTCTCTTAAGCCTGTGGCCTGGGCTCCTTCTGGTTTGGTGTGCTGCTGCTGCTGGGCTGACTTAAAAGTGAGATGTAGTTGCTTAAGTAGCATCTTTGGGCTGTCAATAGGATAGAAATACAATCATTTGATAGCATAATGCAGAAAGTCTGAAATATCTATTCACTTTTGCAGTTATGGAGCAAAAATTCGTGCCCCACATGCCCTGGTGATGACTTTCCTGTTCAAGAGTGGAAGGTACGAACCCCAGTTCTGTATTTCTGTGTTACTGCTTAGAATGCTTTCATTCAAGCATTCGATCTTCCATGTTTCCAGAGGGCGCAGAAAGAGACGTGACCCATGGTCATAGCTCGTTGTTCTGATAGCTACACAGGGCAACTCGTATGCGCACACATACACAAATATACATACTCATGGGGGTCAACCACGTGTGCAATGGTTGAGAAGAACCAGTGGGCAGAGGAGAAATCAGCAGGTGCAAACAGCAGCACTTTGCTCTCTGTTCAAATAAGGGAAGCCAAGGTAAAGCAGTGCACGTTGTGGCTTTCACCGCTTATGCCAGAGGTTTGCACTTAGGCAAAGAATAAAAAATAATGAGGAAAAAAAAAAAAAGGCTCCTTGACTATTCATAGAATTAGACAAAAGCACAGTCCACAGTCTAAGTAGAGCTGTTGAATGTATTCTGATGAGTGAGCCAGAGGTGAAGGGATTTGTCCTCCCTCACAAAGTAGGTGTTCTGTGGGGTGCCCGAGCCGTCAGCCTAGACGGGCAGGCCAGAGGGGCATAGTGTCCAGGCTGAGTGACTGCAGTGGTACTGCCTTTTTGCTCTTCTAATTGTCTGTTTCTTTTCTTCAGTTTAAGAGAGAAATTGAAATCGATTGCTCAGGCTACGTACACTCATTCCCGGAACTTGGCGTATTTTGTGTCCACCTACAAGGGGCTGATGGCGTTGCAGTCCCGACTACAGGGGAAAAAAATTCCATTTCATTCTTTCTTTGCAGCCTGCATTGGAGGTTGGCTAGTGTTCGGTGACAACAATCCCATCAACAGCCAGGTAAATGCATTTGTTGAAAGTTTCCTTGACAAAAAACCCAACAGATGGATGATCCTGTGCCAGGAAGTGGTTGGTATAGCCTGGCATGTCTCTGGTGGTTCTTACCGTGTAGCGTTATTCTTTTATCGTATTTCTCTTTGCACAAGTTCTGGTTTTGGTTGCGCTGCACTCGAATCCTAGAGGTGGTTGTGTGCCTCCGTGAACGGTGTCTGCAGTTTGAGAGCTAAAAGACCAGGTTTACCTCCAGAGCTGCACTTGTATACCTAGGAAGGCAGGCAGGCGGTCACGCAATCCGGAGCCATTGGGTTATCCCACCTGTCATCTGAGCTGTGGTAACTGACTGCGTGCGCTCCTAGTCTGCCCGCTTGCAGGGCTAAACCCTGTAGCTTGAACGTTGTGAGTGTAGAGCACAATCAGTTACTGAGCTACACGTAACTGAACTGGTTAAACTGACAAGAGCTGCTCAGGGGAAGTTTGGTTGTTAACACTCAGTCACAACACACAGATGGAGATTAATCAAAAGTGTTTTACTTATGCAGTCCCCTGCGAGAGCGTACCTTCAGTCTGGTTTTAGGATGTGTCCAGTCTACCGAGTTTGTATCTGCTTGGCAGGTTAGCAGGGCTGCTCTGTGACTATTCTATCAGCAGCAGCATCTGAGGTAGCATTAACTGAGCAAAGGTAAAAGTTGTGCAACTGCAAAGACATGTTGCATCGAGTGTAAGTTGTTGATTACTAAAATAGAGCACCAGCAGAGAAGTAGGACTTTGAGGACATGGGGAAGACACAAACGTCTCCAGTTACAAGGACTGCTTGATATGTGAACCTACAGCCTGTTTGCTATTAAGTTGGGTATATTGTTTCCACCTCTCTTGCCTGGTTTACTGCTTCTAAATCACTTAACCTGGCTAGTATATCTGGTCAGGTGATTTACCTAATGTTCTTTGGGTTTTCTCTTCGTGCAGATCATTATGTACCTGCTGTCTCGTATCCTGTTCGGCTTGTCTCGGCTGGCAGTGGAAAAGGGCTATGTCCCACAGCCAAAGCAGGATCCCTTTCCACTTGTCGCTGCTCTGGTATGGGGGACAGTTCTCTGGCTCTTTGAATACCACCGGCAAACTCTGCAGCCTTCTCTGCAGTCTTCCATGACCTACCTGTATGATGACAGTAATGTATGGCATGACATTTCTGACTTTCTCATTTATAACAAAAGGACAGACAGCAAGTAGGTGGTTCATTGTAAAACACCTTTGAATGGGATGGTACCTTCCAGCAGCTAAGGGAAAAGGTTATTCTGTTGCTCTTGACGGGTGATTTTTTTAAATTAACATCTATCAAGCACAGTTGCTTCTTGTGTCCTGGCCAAAATGTTCTGATTACTCTTCTCTTGGCTCTGTTTAGAGCAAGTAAATAACCCGCAGAAACTTGTTGCATTCCTCAGTCAGAGTAAAATGGCTTGGGAATCTTGAGTTAAAGTAAGTCTTTTTTAAAAGAGGCCTTATTTTCCCTACAAGTATGTATTTTTATTTTTTAAAGAAACTAAATATACTTATGAAAAGACAGCCTGACATTAAGTGGGAGTGTGTCTAATCATGAAAAAAATGTTCTAGGGATTGTCTGAATGCTCACAAATCAGAAGCGTTTTCCTGTGCTGCTGTGCTCACTGTAGTGTGATGGGAGTGGGGCACCTGCTCAGGTCTGAAAGCAGGGCCGCAATTTCTTGATTTCTGTAGATGACTGGGAATCTTGTTTAAACTATCACAAGGACGGTTGTGTGCTCCTTAAGAGAGTTTCTCTGCAATTTTCCCTCAGGGAGACAATAAGATTTTAAGAGAATAAAATTGTTAAGATTGTCTGGTACAAGCCTGGTAAATCAGGCTCAGAAGGACTATTTTTGCTCAGTTTCTTTCATGCAGTTGGGCTGCATCTGTCCCTCCGCAGAGCACACTAATTAACACCGGGCAATTATTTTAAACTTATTTGTAACGTTTTTAAAAGCTGCTTGAACTAAATACCAAAAACAGTTACGCAACTTCGACTCTGGAAAACAGGCTGAGGCGCCTTGCACACCCTCAGATATCACACTGGGTGCTTTATACGTGGAAGCAAGCAACACTTTTAACAAGCACTTTTATTTTGGTGGAAGATAAGCACATGGGTTTCTCTTAGGTCCAGAATCTACCCTCCACAGCAGTGGCATGTGTTAGCTGTAGTCAGACTTGAATGTACCTGTAGTTTGTGCAGGCTTGTTGCCAGGTTGAGGCCACGGATGAATATACGAGTGAATCTTCCTCTTAAAAATACACCGCTGAGCCCCAGGAATAGTGCAGCGTACACCGGGCTTTAACAGAAGATTGACTAGATAGCTGAGAAAGAATAAAAACCGCTTTAAAATTAATAAAATCAAACTGTTAGTACAAAGCACTTACACTGCCAAATAACGCTATATCATTCACTTAATGCTGTACATTAAAATAATTCCTGACACACTAGTTTTATGTGGTGATATCGCAAGAGAGTCATTAAGCACCCTGTGCTAACCATTCCCTTTTGTCTCAATCAGGGCTATTTTATTTGCTCTTTTTATAACTCTTGTTTAAAAAAGGTTAGTTCTCCCTGTACCCATCAGCTTTTCCATCCTGACCTGACCTTGTCATTTCATAATCCCACTAATGCTGTTCTTCATTGTCTTTTGCAGTCTCTTTACACTGCAGGCTCTAGCAGTTTGTCGTATTTAATGGTACGACCGAAACAGTACATTTAAGTTCAGGTAGCTTCTGAGTAGAAAAAAAGTTCTCAATTTCTTCTTAAGTCATTTTTCCTTGTTTTCCTAAGCTCTTTTATTACTGTTATGCAACTTCTGAGCGCTGCTTCGCTCTTTATTTTTCCACTCTCTGTGTCAGCCAGAGGGAGAGTTAAATGTTCCCCTCCCCATAGTCTGTCTGGTGCTGTGATGTTTGGGATTGAATTGCATCCCGAGTGTCTCAGGTTGACTAGGAATAGAGTCTTCTGGCTCTTGAACTGAATCTAATGCTGAATCTAACTACATTCACTGTGAGATCTTACAGTGTAGAGGCAGAAGCTTCTTGGTGCTCATCCCATGCAAATCCATGACATACTACTCATCTTTGGTGCCCAAAAGACAAGATACTTCTTTGCCATAATAACTGTCCATGGTACCTTCAACTTCTAACGTCACCTGCTATGATGGTCTGTAGTGGATACTTGGATTTGAACACCAATCAGTATTTAATCAGATAGACCCCAGGAAAGCTGTAGAAGTTAGGAATTGGTTTTGTTTCTTTGTAGTTAAATATTTTGTTTGGTGTAGATAAACTTCAAGATTCAAGTACAGAAAAAATACTGAAGCTACAGGTGAGGTCTAATTTCTTTCTAAATGTCGTGTCTTTATTTGCACCACTGCTGGATGTCTGAAGCAGCATGAGTTCAGCACTCTATGTCAGATGCCTCAATATTGTTCCAAATAAGAATGTTCATTTTCTGCTAGTATTGCTGAATTCCTACAAGCTTTGATGGGATTTCAGAAAACCCTTGCGGAATCTGACAGCCATGGCTTGAGAATTTCTCCCTAGAACTATTAGACTTGCAAATCCTTGACCATGTATAATTATTGTAGCAAAAGATGGTGCAGGCTGGTTATGTGAGCCGTGTGTCTATAAGAAGTTTTTTACCTTGTTAATGTATAGCTGGCATTCCTTTCTCTGAGAAAGGCTTGTGATGCCCTTAAAGGCGAAATCATTTTCTTCTGCTAGTAGTTCTGCCACTGCACCCGTATGGCTGCTTGTGAAGCACTTCTCTGGCCGTGTGAAGGACAAGTGACCTGTCCTGTCCTTTTTACGCTACCGTAGTATCTCTGTCCTCTCTAGATGGCAAAACCAAGCCAACGGCAAGTTTCTAATATCAACCTGGCAGCAGTGGCCGTCAGTCGTCCTTGGTTCAAAATGCCCTTTATCTCTTGGGAATCTATCACCAACCTCACTTTCAAAGCAAATTGTGCCTGAGCCTCAAACCATCTGTACTCCTGATCCAGGAACCAGCTGCCATCCCTGGAAGACAAACTGCAGCTCATCCCAGGAGCGGCTCCCGTGTAGCAGCAGCCATTAGCCGGGCGTTTGAGGACGGTTGGTTTTCCTGCTGCGCTGGGGCAGGACGTTAAGCTGCAAGTCACTTCTTTCCCCAGGGAAGTAATTGGAACAGTTCTTTAATGGCATTAGCCTGCATTGCTGTTTCTGTGACCAGATAGCTGGGGATGAACCCCTTATGCTACTGAGGTGTTGGAACAATGCGGGCGTGTAGTAAGGAAGTGAACTAGAAGTAATTTGTCTGAGTCAGGCTTTTCGGATACATAAGTTACACTCCCTGCCCTCCCCCAGTGCATTGTGTGGGGAGTTGAGTCCCCTGTTTGTGTTCCTTTTTTATTAGCATTAAAACCAAAAGAAATAAAGAGGCAGTTGGGAAGCCACCTGCGAATTGACCAAATGCTTAAGAATCACAAAGTGCCATTTTCTCACCCCAGCACTGATTGGTTTTGAATTTTAAGATGAACATGGTTCTATTTGTCTACATCAACTTTGTTTTACCTTGTTATTTCTTTACCTCGGCACCTGACTGTGAGATGATTTGTGCCTCTAAAGAGGAGCAGACTGTCTCAATGCTTAGCTCAGTTTGTCAAAAATTAGGATTTCTGGATAAAATTGAAGTGTTCATTTTAAAATGATGCTTCTCCTTCAGATTTTAAGCCTCTTTTAGAGGCAGTTTTAAAGGTTAATGAATCAAGCTGATCAAAAGTTTTCAGCAAGCCTTGAATAGCAGACTGACTATACTGAGCTATTAATCATTTATTTTATGAAGGAACAAAGCAAGCTCAGGGTTATTTACTGCCGCTGCATGCTGCCCTAGCATACCCACTGTGCTTCACTTCTCTTTGGARGACAGCTTGTGTGCTAGTGCTGGCTGTCAGGATTGCTGAAGAACCGTTTCCGGGACAATTACATTATTTAACAAAGGTGAAAATTAAATAGGTGCATGACATTTGGTTTAGGTGAGGTTTTCTGTACTGTGTTTGATCCTTTCAGTTAAGGGGAGGATATTTTTGAAAGAAAAACTTGTGCTTGTCCAATTAGTGCCACAGAGAAGTGCTTAGGGAGGTTGCAGCCGCTCTAAGGTGCGAACCTGTGTTTGCAGCGTGACGGCGTGTTTTGTCCCGCTCACCGTCCGTGTGTCTGGGCAATAACCACCCCTGCTCCGGACAGCTGGGTCAGGAGGGAGAGGCTGCAGAAGAGCTTTGATATTGGTGCTGCAAGACTTTCTCGCCCTGGTAGAGTAGTTCAAGCTCTGCTTTAAACCGAGCTGGCTGGGGGGTAGAAGTGCGGGGATGATTTCTGGCTGCTGAAGTAGACCAAAACCAGGTGTCCGTGGGGGGACCCCCTGTGACTGCAGCGGGTCCCCTGTGCACGCTAAGCTCTGCAGCCAGCTGGGAGCCGTCGTGGGTGGCTGGTGCTAGTGGAGTAACCAGAACCCCATGCAGATACCTTCACACGGGAGAAACTGCTGTGACTCGAACTCATTTTCACTGCATCAGCACAAATACGACCTTTGGATAATACCCCGAGCTGCATGCTGTTTCCTATTTGTCAGGTTGCGTTTGTCTTCCTGGATCATGCCACCATGAGCAGAATGTGTTCGGTTTTCTGATGCTGGTTTTGAAATCCAGAAGATAAGGGAGGAGACAAAATAAGGCGTAATGCTATCCAGTGTAATGTCTGTCTGCCACTGTTAATATTTTAGGGGTGCTAATCGTGAATTTTCAGCCTGTGTGTTCATACCAGATTGTTGGAGGAGGTAACTTTTTTTTCTTTACTTAGAAGAATTTTCATCTGTCTCATTTCGTTATGAGACTGGTGATGAGGAAGGGGAAAAACAAACTAAATGCTCTATAATACAAGTATTATTATCTCTGCTTTTGGTATACATTTTGTGTTCATAATTGCTGTGTAATCCAGACCCTGATTTTCTGACAGCGTAGAATAAAGTTAAGAACATAAACTCAGGTAACTTGTAATATGCTGATCAGAATGCTTGTAGGAATATCTCAGTTTTTGGTTTTAAAATGTGTGAAAGAGGGGGCAGTGGGTTGTTGAAGTAGCACTGTCCACTATGAATTGACTTCTTGTGCAGTTGGTGTAGTACATCAATCCAAGACTTTCTGCCAAACTCCTTTGCAGATTATTTCTGTATAATCACTCTTTGAATATAATAATACTGTGCTTTCTATAATAATAATAAAAACCTAAGATTTTGTCTTTTTTTACTGTCATTAAGCTAAAATATATGAAGTAATGCTTGATTATTGTATGTTGCTAGTGCTATATGTAGAGAAGACATGCATGGAGTGCATTTTTGGCGTCGGTTGTGCCCTCATGTTACCAGCTTGGAGGCAATAGCCAGTGCTACTTTGACCACACCATCAGATTGAACTACCGCAACACGGGCTAGCTGGGGTAAGGATCCTTGCTGCAAAGACAAACTGGGGTGGCTGTCATCCTTTTTTTTTTTTTCTTTTTTTTTTGAAGCATGAACTTTCCTGTGCCGTAGCTGTTTGGATCGCTTAGCGTGGCCGTATCTTCAGGCCAAGTGAGTCAAATTGGGGCTAGGCTGGGAGGTTCGTAGCGCGTACAAACCGGACACGCTCAAACGCAGTGTAAATGGGAAAGAGTGTGACCGGCTCTTGTACTGCAGCTAGCGGAGTCCATCTGTCCCGCTGGGTATTCCTGGGGTGATGTGGTTACAGGGCAGGCTGCTCCTTGGTGCCTTGCAGTCCGCCAGGAACGCACGCGAGTGGTTGCAGAGAGCGTGCAACTGTTCAGAGAGAAGTCAGCTGGAGGAAGCTCTGTCGGTGGCTGCCCTGCTCGCGTGTGGAGTCCTGGCTTCAGTCTGTGTGCCTGGTCCTTGCCCAAATACTCTTCTTTAGGGCAGACAGCTTGCGGCAGGACCATCTGCCAGAGCGGGGCGCAGGCATGAGGCACTGGACACGAGTCTGAACCTGCTTCGCCCGTTAGCTAAACAAAATAAGGACATACACAATTAGTTAGACAAAATAAGGATGTCTATAGATTATTTTGCTGCCTCTTCCAAGCTAAGAGTTACAGAGAGAATATGCTGTAGAGGTAACAGCTGTGGTAGTGGAGATAAAGCAGTCCCTGTGTGAGGAGCTCCTTACGGCACGGGCAGGTAAGGGAGGTATGATCCCAAGCAGATGAAGGTCTCTCTGCGAGGGGAGCGCTGAGTAGCTGTAAGACAAAACCTGCTTTGKAGCTGCTGTAATACTTCAGTGTCCAGCCCGGGCCCATGAGAAGCCAAATTAACACCTCCAAACTGATGTCAGTCCTATATTAAAGTGTTTTTTTTCCCCTCTCAAAGCATCATACTGTACTGAGCCCTTCTTCTGTTCCAAGTGAAGCTCTGAGTGAGCTACAGGTTTTGCTCTGACACTTTACCTGCCTTTTGGGTTCACAGTGCCAATGACCATGGTCTGGACCCGCTGGGAAGTGAACTTGGACTGGCTGGAGTTACTAAGTGTAGGTAAAAGCTAAAGCACAGAAGGCAACATCAAGGGGCTTATTCCCAAATGTACTTACTCCTTGATGACTCAGGCTATTTGCACAACGTACCGCTGTGCAAGGAGAGAAACACTTTGGCCTCTCCGTTCCTCCGCAGGCCTTGAGTGAAGGAGGACAAAGAGCCTTGTCGAACAGAGTGGCTTTTAGCAACTGGCGTGGGAAGCAGGCGTTTGTACTGCTCTGTCTTACGGAGGCTGGAGCAAGATTGCCCTGTTTGGGTGTGAAGAGCAGAGCAGGGGGTGAGCAGGCTCCCTGCCCCTGTCGCTTCTACTGAAAGCCTCTACAGATTGATGTGAGCTTTAATAACAGATGCCATCATAGGAGAGAAGGAGATAACRCTGCTGAATCTGTTGTGCCCAGCATCCAAGAGAGTAGCTGACCTGATGTCTTGGGAGAAGAACTGCTGGTGTAGTCTGCTGTAACAAGATGCAAGGGAGCACGCAGTTCCTAGTTTTTGGGACTGGGATCTGAGAGAAGACACCTAAACTAGTGATGCTCTCCTTCTGCCACAAGCAAGCTTCAGTTATTCTATTTGTGCTATCAGAAGATCGCTTTGGTTCCTGTAGAAAAAAGGCGATGGCTAAGGTGACGGAGGTGGAGGGCAGTAAGGTCAGGATAGCAGGACTATGGGGGCTCTGGGCTTTCCCCAGCTGCCTGTCCCCTCTGCAGGTCCTCTTCAGCGAGAGCGTGCCACGCTGTCGGCTCGTCATCTGAACCGAAGTGCTGGGAACAGGAGCATTGGCAGGAGACCCGGGGGGAAGTCGCGCTTCCCTTCACACTACGCAGTTGTTCCAGTGCGACAGCTCAGCGCAGTCCGTATGGGAGCTGCTGAAAGCAGGACCACGCTACGATGACAAGGACAGTAAATGTGCTTCTGGGACACCTACATGCTAAGGTTAACTGAGCAGGTTTGCATCCTGCCAGCTCTCCTTCTGCCTGCTCCCACTGCCAGGAGATGATTTAGCAGCGTAGATACCAGCTCTGGCTCCGTCTGCAGCCCCGATCTGCGCTTTTCCTTCAGTGCAGGGACCAGCAGACACCCGGTGGCCTGAGTCTGTCCCGATGTGCAAGGCAGCCAAAACCCACCGGAACTCGGTGACTGCTGCGGGGTAAATCCGCCTGGGGTACAAAGCGTATGAATAGCCTTCCTGATCCTCTCCGTGACCAAGTGGGGCCGTGGAGACAGGACTTTATCTTTGTGCCGCACCCGCCAGACAGCTAATCTTGGGAGCACGTCTCCACTCCTTCGCAGGGCTGGCAAGGCCGGGAGGAGGCTGCAGCTGTGCAGGAGATGGGATTCATCTGCTTTCCCTCATATGCATGCGAGGAAAGCCCCTGCCCTTCCTTCTCCCACCAGCATTTGCCTTTCATTTGTCTTCGCAACCGCCCTTTTTCAGCGCCACTAGCACTAAAAGCCCGGGAGAAGTTGCAGCGCAGCCAGGCAGCATGGCAGCTCGGGGGAGAGGGGGGCACAGCTCAGCCTGCTCCCCCCCCCCGAATAAGCTCCCACATGAATTGGGCAGGGGAGGGGGGGGGAAACACCAGCCTTTGTGAGCGGAGCGGGAGCAGCTGGTGCAGCAGCTGTGTCCCAAACCCTGCGTTACCCCAGGAAGCGCCTGGCCGAGGCTCCCTGGGGACGGGGAGAGCACTGCCAGCCCTTCGCTCCCGCCCGGCTGTTGGGGTTGCCTTTTCCCCCCCTCCCCAGATGGAAGAAACATTAACTGTGTGCAAACATCTGGTCTAACTGTTGCTTATGCTTCACAGTAATGATGATATTGCGGCACAAGGGCTCCGGAGAGCAGGCCTTTGAATATTAGAAGGGCCAAGTGTTAATTAACTGTATTAATTTCCTTTAAGCAAGGCAGCATTTCTATTTGCTCTTTGCTGATGAAGAAATGAGGCACGGAGAGGTGGTATGATTGGTCACGGACATGCAATATGTTACTGGCCTATTTAAGGGTGTAGGGATCCGGGGGAATCGCGGCACTGCTCCGCGCTGGCTGTCCTGCAGGGGAATTTCAGCCACTGCCAAAATATCCAGCATAAAATCCTTTAAAGCCTGAAACCTGTTAGGCCGGCGCAGGGGCACTGCGTGTCGGGATCTGCTCCGCAGCAGAGGAGTTAACTCATCGCCGCGAATGCCTCCTGCAGCCCACGCACTGGTGGGAAAAAAAAAAAAAAAAMCAACAAAACACCACCCTGCGTCCCAGGCAGGGTCGGGGGTTGGCAACGGGGCCGGGGCAGGAGCCAGCGCTGGCCCACGGCCCTGCCCGGCGGCGGTAAGGGGCCACCGCGCTCCACCACGGGGACGCGTGGGGCAGCTCGTGGGGGGCTCAAGAGGGGTTTTGGGTGCCTGGGACCGAGAGCCACGCTCCACGCTCCGCGCCGGTGTCAAGTGCGCTGCGGCAGAGTCCCGGGGA
>JASVER010000123.1:1606372-1683948 GCA_030449065.1 Oceanodroma leucorhoa | reverse complement strand
CTGAGACCACCCGTGGCCAAACTGGGACCGACTGGGGCAACCAGGGGTGGTCACACTGTGGGACCAGGGCCACACCGGGACCGCCGTGAGCTGCATTGGAGCCGAATGGGAGCACGGTGGGGTGCACTGGATCCAGCTGGGACCAGCCCGGGGCAACCCCACAGCCGACGGGACCCCGGGACCGAGCGGCGGCCGCCACCAGCCCGAGCGGCACCCGGGTGACAACGGCCACCGCCGCGCCCCCGCCCCCGCGCCCCTCACAGCGCCGCCCCGCCCCTCTCCCCTCCGCCAACGACAGGCACGGCCCTGAGATGCCAATCACCTGCCGCGGCCAACCGGATCGCCGCGGGGGCGGGACCTCAGCGGAGCTAAAGTTGCCTGGCGGCTGCGGAGCCGCTCGGGTGAGTTCAGCTCCGAGCCGCGCTGCCCGCGGCACCGCTCCCTACGGCACCGCTCCCTACGGCACCGCACCGCACCGCACCGCTCCCTACGGCTCCGCACCGCACCGCTCCCTACGGCACCGCTCCCTACCGCACCGCACCGCT
This sequence comes from Oceanodroma leucorhoa, assembly GCA_030449065.1. NCBI lineage: Eukaryota > Metazoa > Chordata > Aves > Procellariiformes > Oceanodroma > Oceanodroma leucorhoa. The sequence continues at coordinate 1,683,403 of JASVER010000123.1, read as the reverse complement.
CCGCTCCGCTCCCTACGGCACCGCTCCCTACGGTATCGCACCCTACGGTATCGCACCGCACCGCTCCCTACGGCACCGCTCCGTACGGCTCCGCACCGCTCCGCTCCCTACGGCACCGCACCGCTCCCTACGGCGCCGCGGCGCTCCCTACGGCAGCGTACCGCACCGCACCGCACCGCTCCTTACGGCACCGCAGCGCCCGCGCCCGGCGGGGCCATGATGGCGTGCGCCGAGCTGCTGGCCGTGTGCCTGCTGTCAGCCGACCGCGGCCCCGCGCCCCCTCGCCAGCCGCTCCCCATCTTCCACGACGTGAGTACCGCGGGGCGGGCCCCCAGCGAGCCCCTCTCCCACCCCCGGGGCCAGCACGGGCCAGGCGGGCCGCGGTGCCTCCGCACAYGCAGGCGTCGGGGTGAGGCCCTTTCCCGCCAGCCCCGGCTGAGGAACCAAAGCCAGGGGACAAGCGAGTGGGCCCTGCTGCTGCTGGAGGCCTGAAGCTGTGAATCAAGGCGTGGGCTGTGATGTCTTAAATAATACTCAGTGTTGTGTCCTTTTTCTGAATTATGGGCCTCTGAGCGGCTAGAAATAGCCCACTCCTTATCAGGAGCTGGCTGTCGTGACTCTTGGTGCSGGAGCTGCGTGTTTCTGGCAGGAAAGCTGCAGAAGGTACCATGTAGCTGTTAAAAGCCGTGGGATCCCGCAGGCAGAGCGTGTCCGTTGCCCGCTGCAGCCCCCATCCCTTCCCGCTCCTAATGCACCAGGAGCTGTGGAGGAAGATGCTCTCTGTGCAGGTTGGAGGTCGGCYGGGCATCCCGGTGGCTGTGGGTGGCTTGAGGGAATAGAAGATGCAGGTAGTGGCCATCTTCGTTTTCACAAGAGAGGTCCTGGCACAGTGCCTCCCCTCACGCCGCGTCCCCTCAAGCCCCGTGGCAAGGGTGCTCCTGTCGAGAGGGAGCTGTGCGCCCTGGGGCCGGAGCTCTGGGGGAGGCAGCGCCTCTCCCCCTGTGGCACCCGGCAGGGCGGGCAGGCGGCTGCATGCCTGGCCATCTCCCAGGGCAAGCGGCACAGCCTGGGTCAGAGCCCACCTCCGCTGTTGGAACACATCAGAGGTGCTCAACCCCCCTGCTCCTGGCTGTCTTTCATGAGCTGCAGGGTGCCTGGGTCGGGTGGGCAGTGCCCAAATCTCCCTGGTGGGCCACCAGCCCTTGCGTTCCCCTGTGACCAGCACCACWGGGGTCTAAGTCACTGTGTGGAGCCGAGGAGACGTGTGAGCAGAGGTGCTGCCCCTGCCCTGCTGCAGGGGCTGGGGAGGAGAAGGCAAGCGAGGGTTAAGGGCGAGGGTTGGTGTGGTGCCCCAGCACCTGGACAGCCCAGGACAGTGCCAGCTGTCATCTCCATCCTGTCCTGGTCGTGGTGGTGCCACCCCATGTGTCCCAGTTCATCCCAGAGGAGGGGAGCAGGAGATCTCAGGCAGCACTTTGGGAAGGTGTATGCCATGCCTGGTCTGGTCCTCCATCTGGGAGACCTCCTGGCAGCACCAGGGAGCAGCTGGAAAGCGCGGCTCCCTCGGCTGCGGTGGTGCTTGCAACTTCCAGCGGAGGGTAAGGGTCTCTCTTCCGCCATGGGGGGTTTCAGACTGCAGGGCTCTCCAGCCAGCATCATTAACCGCACTAATTACTTGGCTGATAGAAGATAGGCTGGAGGGGGGTTGGTGGTGGCAGCTGTGTTCCAGCCTAGCTCCTCCAGGCACTCGCTGAGTCCCACATCTATCCCTCAGGGTGTCATTAAGGCAATTGAAATGGGAAGTGTTAACAGTGCTAGCCGCTGCTTTCTGGGTTCTGGCAGCTTCCCTTCCTCTTCCCTGTGGCTCCTTTTGCTCCCACCTCAGCTCCGGAGCTTGGCAGGGTGAATTTAATATCTCTACTTTTGGGTCTGGGCAGTTGGCTGGTCTCCAGCTGCTCCCCCCCGGCTTGTCAGGGTGAGCTGCCCCCCCACCACAGCAGGGCAGGGTCCCACYCTGCCCCTCAGGCAGCGGGAAGGCAGAGCTACCCACGACAGATCCCAGATGGCAGCTGGAGCTTCCCCTGGGACCAGAGCCACCACCTTCCTGCCCACGGATCGCCTGCCTTCAGGAGAGGTGAGGAGGAGGAGGGCTTTGCCTGCGATGCTTCGCTGCAGGCACGGTACGAACTGCAGTGCTGGCATCGCAGTTGTTTGTGCAGACATCTCAAACCCCTGGGAGATTCGTCCCCCAGGCTGGTGCTCGGGGCTTGCTTACTCCCCTCCTGGTGTATGAGAGGTTCAGAAAAGCCGCAYGGACAGCCCGCCGTTGTTTATCGCTGGCACGTGGCCGCAGCCCGCGTTAGCCTGCGGTGGGTCGGTGAGCGCAGTGTCCCCAGCGCAGCTGTCCCCTCCCCAACAGCCGGTGTGTCCCTGGCTGCGTGGCCAGCAGCTGCAGTTGCTTCCAGCCCTGCAGGCAGGGAGAAGCCCTATAACGTCCCTCTTTTCCGGGGTGTGGGGGGTTCATCCCCACATAAATGCCAGTTCAGTGCTTCCTCCATCGTTCTCAGCGTGTCTGCTGCCGCAGGCACCGAGTGAGGCTGCGGCCGCTTGGACGCAAGCCCGAGAGCCAGGGGCTAAGGGAAATGCCTCTCTCAGGCTTAAGGCAGCGGTCCCTGTGTTTCTGAGACTGCCAGCCCCCCCGAGTGCAAGCAAGGGATTGCCTGTAGGGCAGCGTCCAGCAGCCGACGCAAACCTGATCCCATTCCCAGCCTGGCTTTGCATCACTTTTCCCTGGCTTTGTCCCAGGGCTGCCATCCGCACTGGGCTCTCGCGCCAGGAGCAGCGCTTACCTGCCATTGCTGTGCGCGTGCCTGCGCCCCGGGGGGGCTGGGGGTTGCCCCATGGAGCATGGAAGCAGCTCTGCGCTATTTTTGCTTGGCTGGAGTTGGATCCTGCCTCATGCACAGGAGCCATCAGTGTTTTCCAGTGCGTGCAGCGCTCACCGAGGTACCCCTCTGCAGCCGGGCTCGCTGGAGGCGGCGAGGAGCCCCGCCATCCCTGGGGGACGTGGAGCAGACGTGGCCTCGCCTCGCAGGGCTCTTGCAGCTCTGCTGCTTGTGCCACCTTCATTTATTTTGGACTTCAGGCAACTGTTGTGTTGTGCACTGGCAGGGCTTTTCTAATGCACCGCTGGAGCAGAGGATCCCGTGTGCGAGGGAGAAGCGTCAGCACTGTTTGCTGAGGTTTATGCTGAATCCAGGATGGGCTCACCYGGAATTGGAGACCTTCTCGGTCCCATGGGGTCCCCCCCGAAATTGTGCTCTCCCTCTTAGCCTGCAGACAGACCCTGCTGAGCACGGCCAGCCTTGGCGTGAGCAGTGTTTGACCTCACTTGAATCTGCATTTCTTAAGTGCCTGGGTGACACTTGACTGCTTTTGGGATGAGCTAGCTGGGCTCAGTGACATTTGGAGTCATAGAGATGTCATTGCATGAGCCACATATCCCTTGATGACRCAGAGCTCTGCAGGATTAAGCTTTTGCCTTGATGGAAGGTGGCGTGCCCGAGGCAGGCGGCGGGGTGGCACAGGCGTGTGGGGGCCCTGGCATGTGCAACCCTGCAGCCGCGAGGCCCCTGATGTGTGAGCAAACCCTTTAGCCTGGAGAAAGTTTTGCTTTAAAACCCAGAGAAGTCCCCAGCGTGTGGGAGCTGCGGGTTCCTGTCTCAACTGGCAGCAGTAAAACCCCAAAGTGCATCCAGTGAGTCTTCGAGGCCTTCGGAGAGCGCCTGCCCTGCTTTCCTGCAAGGGAAGCAGCCCSGCCGGCTGGAAGCCCACGTCCCGGGGGGATGGTGACCTATCGCTGTTTGGCTCGGGGCAGCCTCCATTCCCTGCAGCGGCTTGGGTCGGGAGGAGCTTGCCTTGCTCAGAAGAGCATCCTCCGAGGAGGTGTCCCTGCACCTGGTTTCGGTCGTGGGGAAGGACCAGGAAGCTCCCTGCTGGGACCAGCATCAGAAAAGCCTCTGCCCAGTTGCAAGCCAGTGGCTTCCTCAGGAGCGAGCAGTGGAGGTTTCTCTGGGCAGCTGTTTCTTTACCTCAAAGTGATTTTTCAGGGACATTTCAGKGGCTAGATATGGGCTTGTGCCCTCAAAACACACGGCAAAGCTGTCAGTGAGCAGAGCAGAAGGGAGCTGGGGTGGAGGGGGCAGCTGGCAGTGACATGTCTTCCTGCGGCAGGGAGCAGAGCTGCTCCGGGGGTGGTTTTATCGGCAGTCTCYGCTTTGCAGGTGCGTGGAAAAGAATATAATGAAGTCCGCTTTCCCCATTTCCTGCCCTTTTTCATTCCTGATCTTTCTTCAGACCTGCAGATTTCTTCATTGACCAGGGTGATTAAAAAGGACGATTAAAAAGAAGAAAGTTGCCACACACACAACTTTCTGTTATTGGCTCCGTTAGGATGTACTGGCCAAAACCTCGTACTGGTCGGTCTGGCAAGGTGTTCCCAGGCTTCGGAAATGGTGCTGTTCCTCACCRGAGTCAGCCCCAGACCTTCCAATAATTATTGGTGAAAGAGGAGCCAGGCAGGGATAAGAAGCCCTGGCTTTTTCCTGGGCCGCGGGCAGAAGCCTTGTGGTTGGGAACCTGGGTTGAGACCCTGAATTGGAGCAGCTCTCCAGCTGTGCTCTGTGGCAGAATTAGCTACAGATTAATTAATTCATTAATTCATTAATTAATTACAGTGTGTGTGCATGTCGAGGTGTCGCAGGAAGGATTATTGTGAAGGGTGATTACAAAGTGCGGGACAAGAGCTGCTCCTCGGTGCAGACGGTTGAAGTGTCAGCGGTGATGCACGAAGTGCTCCCATTATGGAGTGGTTTTATGCTTAATGTTCTTTCATTTAAAGGGTCTGAAAAATTAAACACTCTCCATCACAAGGGTGTAGYGAAGCCCTTTCTACTTTGTCTCCCTCTCTAAAAGATGCTCGGTATGAATGCTGGGCTTGCTTGGGCAGCGGCAGCTGTGCTGAGCGCTTTGCGCATTGGAGGCGAGAAATGGTTTTAATCGTTTGCAAAGGGGAATTTCCCCGGAGCAGCCTGCGCAGCCCTGGCAGCGGGGGCTTCTCCGCGGCTACCCGGGCTCCGGGAGGCGGTTTTCCCATGGTGGCAGTGCCGGGTGCCGCCTGGCTCGCTGTTCAGCCGCGCTGCTCTCCCTGCTGCCTCACTAAACCCTGTCGTATTTTCTYTTGCAGATTTTCCGACGAGCCGACAAGAACGGTGAGTGCTTTGTTCCTGCCGCTGCCTCCCCCTCCCTGCCCGGGTCTGAGCAAAGCAGCACAGCCCGTCCCTGCTGGGAGRTCTGGCTGAAAGAGTGAAGGAGGATAAGGGCAAGCAGCTCTCTGGATGCAAGAAAAATGCTTTTCTGCTTCGCCTGGAGGAAAAGGCACCGGAGCAAAGGGTCTGGCCAGGGGCTGGGGAAGTGGGCTCCYCCAATTCACCGTCCATGCGCCACGCAGGACAGAGCCCCTTCCAAACCTTTCTGTGCCTGCATGCACACAGCCTCTCCTCTGCGGTGAGGGAGGGAAGGCAAAGCAAGCGGTGCAGCAGGCAGCCCAGGGGCCGTCAGGCTTCTGCTCCRTCCCTTGCAGGATTGATTCAGTCTCTGCGCTCAGTCCAGGGTTTTACAGGTGCTCGCGGTTGGGTGGCCCTGTGTCTGGATGCCCACTGGAGCCCCTGGCATTTGAGAGTTAGGCTCTGCTACCCGGTTTTTAATCTGGCACCAAAATCATAGTTGTTTCTCTGGGCCTTTCCGCCCCCTCTTGGGCTCTTCTCCTTCACGCCAGCGTGCCAGCTCCAGGAGCCGCTTTTGTTGCACATCAAAATGTAGCCCAGGAGCTGAAGTCCTCCACAGAGAGGAAGGAAAAAGCTCTTGAGTCAATGGAGAGATTTTCTTTCCATAAAAACCTGATGCCGTCCTCACTGTGCTGTTTGTAATGGACTCTGTACTTGAACAGTCAGCTTGGACAGTCATCGAAGTGTCTGCATGCGTTTCTGAAAATGTTGCAGTGGGGTCTTTTGGAAGGGGCTGAAATTCCCAGCTGAAATTCCAGCAGCAGTGGCCTTACTTGCCAGCGCTCCTGGGTTTTTGATGGGGACTGGTGGGACATGCTTTCAATGAGATATCTGCTCTAATTACTATGCACAACACGCCCAACCGTCCCACGCTCCCGGTAGAGAGGCTGCTGGGAGGAGGATTGCTGGGGCCTGTATGCTTCTTTCTGCAGAGATATAATTATTCTTCCCTTTTATTTAAATGCAGATGATGGGAAGCTGTCATTTGAGGAATTCAAGAACTATTTCGCTGATGGGATCCTGAGCTCGGAGGAGCTGTGGGAGTTGTTCAGTGGCATTGACAGGTGTCATTCAGAGTAAGTACTGTGGTGGCACAGAGGAGAGGAGACGAAGGAGAATATAAAACTGCTTGACTGTAGATGGAGGACATTTGGAGGCGGGTGTGATAAATAGTCAGTGTGAGATAAACCTACCTCTTGTAACACGCAGATGTTAAAAACCATTGAACACCAGCTACGAGCACTGGGGATGAGAGAAGCCAGACATTTTGAGAACAGTCGTTATCAGATTTACTGTAGTTCTGTAAAAGCAAGCATCCATTTAAAATGACATTATGTTAGTTTGAAAAATGTATTCCAGAAATATACAGCTCTACAGAGCAGGCTGCGTGTCTGCAGGAGGAGCACGTGTGAACGATGATCCCAGCTGACACAGGGAACTGCTTTTCACTTACGTAAGAGCTGCTTTCCACCAAAAGTGGGCCTTATGAGTGTAACTGTGAATTTAGGCCAGCTACTTTTTAAAAAAGAAACCCCCTGGTCTCCTCTTGACTGGTGCTATCTAGAGGAGTCTGTTGGGCTTGGCTGGGTTTCTCATCCCAGTCTTTTGGATATCAGCGCGGCCTTGCTGGGGTCCCTCTGCCCTGCCGGCCGCTGTGAACGAGCGTGTTCTGGCACTGGGAGAAACTGGCCGTTGATAAATTGCATGTCTGGGGGCTGCCTGTTCAAACAGAGGGGTGCTGCTGGGGGAAWAAGGTGGCTGCAGCTTCCTCCCGGTCTTGGGTGACAGGCTCAGCTCTGGCTCCTGCCACTTCCCTGGCACCCCAGGAAGCATCTCCTGCACCTCTCTGATGCCCTTGGCCAGTGTCCGAGCAGGTCCCCGGCAGGGAGAGGTGACTTGGAGCAGCCTTAGCTGCACACGCTGGTCCCAGAGCTTTGCAGGGAGCCAGGGCAGCGGCATGGAGGGCCTGTGCCACGCCGAGATGCCAACAGCCACCGAATGCCACCGAGCCACTGACAGCGGATACCCCGCGGTCCCTGGCTGCAAGTCCCTMCATCATCCACGCAGGACTGGGGGAGTGGGGATGATTGACTCCTGCCGTGTCGGGATGGTGGGTTTAGCTGATGCTCCCACTTTAGTGATGGGGCAGAGAAGWGGGCTGGTGTGTGCAGCCCCTGGCGCCGCTTTCTTTTAAGCCTGGCTGCCTGTTGCTGCCTGTCCTGCCCTTTGGGCTTGTTGGACGTGGGCAGCAGGAGGTGTCACCTGAAAATATCTGTCTCTTTGGGCTGTGATCCCAGGGGGTTAGCAGTGAGCCGTTCCCTTTCCTCTGCAAATGCTCCTTTCCTCTCGCTCCATTTTGGGGTGACCTTGGAGTCTGCTGGAAAACATGGGTTGCAGCAAAGCAGAGGGTTTTAACCGTGCCCTTAACTGAACGGTGAAGATCTCTGGGTTTACCACTGCTTTCAGGTCGTGCTTCTTCCGTCTGTCCAGAGCAGATAAAGAGGACTGACCGAAGGGCCCCGTGCGAGCGGGCTCTCTCCGAGAGCCGTGCACGGCCCTGGCTGCGGCAGTGTTCTCTGAACTCGTTACCCGTAATGACAGTGCAGTAGCTATGACAACGTGGCAGTTGCAGCATTGAGCTGGTGACATCTATTAGCAGGGCATGACCGTTGGGTCTTTGATCTGTTTCTGCCATGAAGAGCAGAAGGGACCCTGCAGACAGAGCTGGTTTCCAAATTCCTGCGTTCAGTGACTTCAAGCAAACGCAGGAGACACCGTCCCTCCAGCCCTGCGAGGATGCCCTCATTTYGGCAAGGGCAGAAGGGAAAGTCCAGCCCTGAGGCGGTTGCAGGTGCAGTTCTTGTTTCTGTCCCTTGCTGGGACGTGGTCCACGTGCACGTGCGCTGGGTTAGTGCATGGGACAGCTTCAGTGGGAGCAGGCGGGAGCGGGACGTGGGAGGTGGCAGCAGGGAACTGTCCCGTGATTTCTTCAGCTTCATCCCCAGCTCGTGGAGGAGGAGGAGGAGGTGGGACCTCCCAGAGAGGGAGTCTGGCGCTCGGCTTATTGTCTGGTGAGAGGCATCCTGCCCTCTGCAGACAGCGTGGGGCTGCGCTGCGTCTGCCAGAGCTCTGATCCTGACCCAGCGCCGCATGCCTGCTGGGACCAGGGACCCGGAGAGACAGGCCTGTCCCCAGGGAGGCACGACCCCGTCTGTCCCCAGGGGCTGCCCAGGGACCTCTTACCCGCTGCACGGTGGCAGGTGGTGGAAATAAAGCCGTGTTCAGCGCGCTGGGCCTCGTAGAGGTCTCTGTGGCTCTGTGTGTAGAGCTGGACTTTCTGGCATTTGTTTTTGGGGTGTGCAGGGGAACTTGCCCCTTTGTACAACCTCTGGTGTCTTGTAAGGGCTGTGCCGGTGCCCTTCTGTCCCCTTGGCAGAGGGGCTGGACAGCCCCTCTCCTCCGGGCTGCCTGCTTGCCTTGCGCTTGCAGGAACTTAATATTCTTGAAAGCTGGCTGAAATTTGCTGCCAGATTCAAGAGTTATTACCCGAGGTAATACTGAAAGTATTACAAAGCTGGAAAGCAACTACAAGCTCTACAAACATATCTGCTGTGCTTCTTACATGTCCCGTAGCTTTTCTGATGATGGGAAAGTTTCACCCTTAATCCAGTGGGTGGATTTGGCCACAAGGGTGCTGTGGTCATCAGGTCTAGGCTGAAACTTGTGTTTCTTTGTCAGTGCCAGCCTGGCCCAAGGAGAGACAGTAACAGAGACCTTTATACCCAGGCACGGAGAGCGCCKGGGTAACGGAGTGCTGCCCAGACCTGTCCTGACCCTCGCCCATCACTGCGACCCTGCAGCTGCTCCCCTGGGTCCCAGAGCTGACGTCTGGGAAGATGAGTATTTCAGAGGTCTCATACCTTACTTGTTCTCCTTCCAGAGAGCCCACAGCACCACACTCTCCTTTTCTCCCCATCCTTCCCATCCGATCTTCGCTCCACATCCCATCCACCCGGCGCTCCGGTGGGATGCTGTGGCCTGTGTGTCAGGCACCTCTGTTGGGTTCGGTTCAGATTTTACATTTCCCCCTGAGGCTTTTTTTGTTCTGCATTTCTGAAAATTGTGTCATTTTGGCTTTAAAATATCTCCTTGCTCTAATTCTTTGACATTTAAAAAATTATGTTGAAACCGAATTCAACTCTTTATTGCAATTTGGTACAACAGCTAGGTCCACCCTTGCGTTTAACTTGTCAGAAAGCTCCACGCCAGCTCTGGCGCTGGCACAGAACAGAAAGATTCATCTTCTGGAAAAGTGCGTTTTCATCCACTGAAATGTCTGGGTGAGAAGAGACAAATGGTTTTGAAGGGATGAAAAAGCTCCATCGCTGCAGAAGCGTCCTGGGATGCGCACAGTGCGGTTTGCTCTCTGAGCAGCCGCGCGTCCGTCTGCAGCCCAGCCGGGCAGGGTGGGAGCAGATCCCGGGGTCTCRGAGGGAAACTTAACGGAGAGTCGGTTACGAAGGGCTTGGGCTGAACGTTGTAGTGTTGCATAGGTTGCATGCCTACTGCTCTTTGCGGGGGACTATGAAACCTGCCCAGGGAAGTGTCGTGTGGACCTTGTGTGTCTTTCTGTCCTGCATCTGTTGGGAAAATTTAGAAAAATAAGGTCTGGCAAATCCTCCTTTGCCTGAGAGCAGTCAGATGGTGGTGGCAGGGATTTGGTACAGACTGCCCAGAGCCTACGTCTCTGACCTTGAGCTACAAGTGAAAGAGGTGGGAGTGCTGACTTGGTGGTTTTTAAAAACTCTCAGTGGAAATAACCTCAAGCCTCTGGTTCTGTGGAAGAAGGGACTTGTGTGAACTTTCCTCCCCTCTCTTTAGTCAGAGACTCAGAGCCGCAGTGTCTGCCAGTCTTTGAATGACGGAGAGTGACTGAAACACTCTGGGTCACACTGAAAAGGTTTGGAAACCAGATCTGTGATGGCAGCAGGGGTTCCCAACATGATACATGATAAAAACAAAAAAATTCCCATCTGCTTTGCTGAAGCTGATTGCTATTTTCTTGCATAAATTCCAGGCGCATTCTGACAGAATCCCAATAGCGTAATGATGACAAGATCCTTCATCATCAGTTCAAGCTTAATTACAGTTAATTAGTGATTTGAGCACAGTCAAAATACAGCTATTTGGAAATGTGGAGAGTCTCAGGATGAGTGCTTTGGAAGYAGAGGATGTCTCTTCTCTTGGAGCGGGAGAGGGGATGGCAGAGAGAGGAGCGGAGCAAAGCCTGCTGCCCTGTTGCAGCCCTGCAAAATGGGTCAGGATTTGACATGCGGGTTCTTTACATGAGCTCCTCCTGGTTTCTGGTGTGAAGTAGCTTCTGGTAGCATGAAAATGGTACCATCGGTCCTGCAATTTGCTTGCTGTGCTCTGTCCTGCCCCTAACTCTGCCCTGGGGGCTGCCGCAGGGTGTGGAACATGGGAAGAGGTGGCCATGCAGGGCTGCTGATGGACCAGGCTGCACTGGGGAGGGAGCAGACCTTCCACTAGGCAGCTCCCAGAGGGATGACTTTTGCCACAAGATCTTGGCGATTGGTTCAGTGTTTAACTGTTCAGTGTTTAACCGTTCAGTGTTTTAGTGAATGATTAGTTAACATTTGTTTTTAAGCAGCAAACAGACAAGATAGAAAGAGTTATTAATAATATCTGGCCTCTTCTTAGAAGCCAGAGGGTTGGCATTGATAGTAGCTCTTTGTCACACGGATGCCTGCTCGCTAGAGCCGAGGTGGGGCACTGGGCAGTGGGTTGAGCTGGTGGCCCCTTCTTCTTCCTGGTGACACCAGTCCCAGCCCCAGGTTCTCACYTGGGACAGATGCAAACGTGTGCATTAGGTGTTTCACTGTGTATTTTGTTATCTCAYGTCCATATACCCTCTCTTGTGGATTTTACCCATCTCTTGGATGGGAACCAGTGGCTGCAGTTATTGCTCTGGGGCACAGGTCTGACAAGCAGTGTGGCGGATGCTGTGGTGCCAAGTCTCTTGTGGCAGTGCAGCAGCAGCGGCTCTGCGGGCTCCAGGCAGCTTTCAGAAATACGTGGAAAAATTAAGAAGGAGCAAGACATTTTTCCAATGTAAATTTGTGCTTCAAACCCCAGTCACTCTATCTAGCAGAGCTGTGGTTGGATGCATGGAGCTGCTCAGAGATGGGATCAGCAAAGTTTGATGGAGTGGAGTCGGCAGAAGAAGGGGCTGTGGTTTTGCTGATTATCTGTATTGCGTCTCAAGGGAAACACTTTTTATCCACTTTAAAAACTGTCTGCAGTGCCAGGACAGTGCGCCAGAGCCCTGCCTTACTCAGCTCCTGCGGTAGGTGTTTAAAATAGATGAGCCAAATCACATCCTAAAACTGCCCATCTCCRTTGCCTAAGAAGGCGCCTGATGCAATTAGCTAAACAGAAGGGTCTGCAGTCCCACTGCTGTGGGTCTGCAATGACGTCTCGCGCCAAAATATTTTGATGACTTGAAGCACTGCCTAGTATTAAAGTATGCTAAGTGGAAGCCCAGTAGAAAGAGAGATGCAGAAACCAGCTTTTAATGGTGGTGGGGGGAAAGCTGTAGGAAGATTTTGCTTAAATTATTACACCTGTACTTGGCATGGCATTTTTGGACACTTCCCACRCTCTCCTCTAATTTTGCCTTGGTGCATTTTTGCCCCTTTGCCTTGTGAGCAGGGTCAGCGGGGGGGGCAGGGCGATGCGGCCGTGGTTTGACTTCCCCTGGGCAGCGGCACTGCAGTCGTCCTTGAGCCTGGAGCCCAGCAAACTCCAGGTACCACTGGTTCCTCCACATGTGACWGCACTTAAACACTTAAAGAACTCTCTTTTGTGCTCTCTTCCACTTTCCCAATCAGAATTAAAAATGACTGTAATAACTTAGGGGATTTTGAGACAGCAGAATTTCTTGAGCGGAGGCTGATTTGAATAAATGATATCCTGGGGCATTTCCCTGCAGGCTCTGCAGGTGGTGCTGGGCATCACAAGCAGCTCTGCCTCCGTGGCTCCGGCCACCTGAGTGGATCTGACAGCTTCATGCGAACCCACAGTTCTGCTTGACATCCCGTCCCGAAAACGTGGCTGTTTCTGGAYGTTTCCTTCTCCCTCTCCACTCCAGCAGCGCCTTTATTAGCAACAGGAGGGACCTGCCCAAGCCCAACAGGGATGCCAGCATTGATTCTCCAGTGCAGTGCACTCTGTTACCGAAAAGGGGCAGGGGGCTGGCCCCCACCTCCAGGCTTTTGGACCCAGATACCTGCTTTAATGCCCTTCAGAGTAAGAACAACTCCTCTTGTGGGCCGTGGAGCCATCCAGCCCCCTGCCCTGGGAGCCGAAGGCAGCCCCACGTCACGCGGACTCTGAAGGCAGGGAAGCGGAGGAGCAGGCAGGGGCACCCGTGGGGCAGATTGGAGAGGAGGGTGCCTGGTGCCGTGGGGCAGCCACGAGGAAGGACCTGGGCTGAGGTCAAGGGAGGCACAAGGAGGGAGCCCTGGCTGAATGCTTTGCACCTTTGGGGGAAGAGGTTGGGTTGAAGAAGCAGCTTCTGGGGCTTGTCAGCTCCAGGGCTCAGAAATGGGGCTGCCAACACAGCTGGCCAGCCCAGCGGCATGGGGCACTGCCTGCCTCCCCTGACCTCCCTCCCAGCCCCTTTCTGCTCTCACAGAYGCTTTCCCAGCACACTCCAGCTCCAGGAGATGTTGGTGGAGCAGCTTTACTTGCTCCTTCAGCCCCTGAAGCAGAGGTGATGCTCTGCAGCCCTACCTGGGTGCTGCAGGTGCTGGGCATRGCTTTTGAGCTGAGCTGCTGGCTCTCAACTTGTGCAGCTTTTTATTTTTCTAATACAGCTTTTGAAAATACGTGGGAGGAGCAATAAATCTGCTGGGGGCTCAAGACARGCCCTCAAGACTCTGCTCACAACTGTTTCTCCGGAACCAGTCCCACCATCTAACAAGAGCTTGGTTTTTTGTTTCTTGTAGCAATGTGGACACGGAGAAATTGTGCGGTAAGTAGGTTCATATCCCTGCCTCAGAGGGCTTCCTCTCTCGGGGGTCTGCGGTGGGGCTTTGTACGGGTCTGACCTGGGCAGGGCTGGGCRGTCAAGTGGCACTGACAGTCCCTGTGCCTGAATCCCAGCACAGAGGGCATCTGTGGTTTTCCTAAGGGGATGGGACATTTTGTCCCTCGGGATAGGAAAGGACTCTCCATTTCAGTCCCGGTGGGAGCGTGACTCTGGAGGGGGACGCGAATGCCCCCCTGTMGTGCTGGGCTGTGCGTGGGAAGCGGTGGGCGCAGGGGAGGCAGGGATGGAGGKGCTCGGGAAGCTCACCGTGGTCTTCTCTCCCGCTTCAGATTATTTCTCGGCGTATCTCGGAGAATACAGGAATGTGCTTTCCGCCCTGGAAGCCCTCAACTCTGCAGTCCTGGCAGCCATGGACAAAACCAAGCTGGTAAGGGTGGTAGCGCGGGAGGGCGGCGGGGCAGGCGGGTGCGTAACAGAAGCCGTGGTGACCTTAGCTGCTTATCGCTAAACTTCGGTGTCGGAGGCAGCAAACGGGGTACCCCCCAGATCCGCGGGGGTGCCTGTGCGTGCTTCCGTTGCCCCCGTGTGCAGCGGGTGCTGCAGCAGCACAGCCCGCGGCATGCCTGGAGGAGGGGGAGCCGTGCTGGAAAAGGAGGAGGGTAGGGCTGGTGCTTTTGTCCTCTGGAGACGTCTTCGGGCTCGCCTTCCTCGCAGGGCTCTGGCAGCGGTTGTTTCAASAGCTCCTTGCAGACCACTTGCAGGGTCCTGCCTGGGGACACTGTTTCTGGGAGCATGGCTGATAACCGATGTGTTGCCTCTCTGAGCCAAAGCAAGGTCTTTTCCACAAAGCAGTGKGGCGCAAAATGGGGACTTGGGGGTCGAGCCTGCTCTGAACCGACCCCAGCAGCTTGTGCTTAGCACAGCCTGTGCTCACAGTGGCAAAAATGGGGGCTGGTGAGGGGGCAGGAGCCGCTGTGGTGGGAAGGCTGCTCTGGGAGACGGCGAGGCGCTTGGGAGGAGGCAGGAAAGGGTGAAATTCCTTGAATCCCAGCCTCGTGGCAAGTTCATCCCTGCGGTGAATTCTTTCCCTCTCCCTGCAGCTTCTACTGATGGGAGGCAGATTGGAGGCTGCTAATTAGGGCAAGCAGCCTCCTGCTTTGCGAGCTCCCCTGCCTCTGCGTCGGAGGGCAGAGGTCTGCAGCGTCAAGGGCTAAATACAGCYGCAAAAAAGCAGTGGCCAATACTGGAAGGGACCCTCCGTGGGGCCCAGCAGCCCTCTCTACATCCAGAATGTATTAAATGGTTTAGCCRTGTGCTTGGGGCTTGTTTTACAAGGAAGGGACAGCCCTTTCTTTCCCTTCAACGTGGTGGTTTGACGCTTGGTAAGAAGCAGATGAAGGGCATCATCCRCATGCACACTGTCCACTGCCTGTTGATTGGGCAGAGGACAGAAGGGGGACCGGACCTGCCGTCGGCTCTGCAGAGTCATCAAAGTGGTGTTTGTGCCTCTGTAGCATCAGTCACGATCTTGCCCTCTCTTTGAGTTTCTCTCTGGCCAGATCCAGCCTCAGCAGCGTTTCCCTGTACGTTGGGAAATGTCATGCCAGGAGAAGGAATCACTTGAGAACACATTTTCTCTTTGGTTCAGCTGCCCRGCCTCCTTCACAGTTATTAAATGCAAGTCCAGAGGGAGAGAGTGAATCCTCTTCAGAGAGCTATGCTTTATTTCAGTTCTTTTCTGTTTTGTTTTTTTTGGTAATGAATTTGTATATTCATGTATTTCTCCAAAGGACAGCACAATTACTGTCTGCTTCACAGTATTGGTATGATGTGTTCATTCACTTAATAGTTTCTGGTGCCACAGGTGTTCCTGGGAAAAGAGAAGCAGGTTTTCCCTGTTGAAACAGATTTTTGTGGACTCGCTTTTCCACTTGTGTTTGGATCTGCCCGGAGCCAGGGGGCCAGGGCAGCCCCATGTTCCCAGCACTGCTCTCACCGGGCGAGGTCTGTGCTGAGCCGGGTGCTCTGATCCCAGCCCTGAGCTCCTGGGTGCCCCGATGCCGATACTGCCCCTCCCGGGAAGCATCTCCCTGCCCTTCCCTGGTCTGCTGGGCTCTGTACTGGGGAGAAGGAGGAGAGGGTAATGCTCCAACCCTGTGGTTAGGGCTTTTGCAGAGCTGTGGGAAATCTGCCGCTGTTAGAGGCTGGCAGAGATGATAAATGTTGCATTCTTATCTGCTGTGACCTGAATATGTTCCCATGTTTGTATTTCCAGAATGGGAATCGATCTTGGGTTATTACAGATTAGTGGGTTTATTAAGTTGGATTTTAGCCAAAGCTCACACCTCTCTGAGCCAGGGRAGGGGGCAGAGAACAGAGATTTTCCATATTGCACATCTGCCCCTCATTTCTGTTGATTCAAACACCTCTAATGCCACCATGGCTGAGGACGGAGAGCCCCAGTTTGGCAGAGAAACCACCCTCCGGAAGAGCCAAATGAAGCTTCATCCTGGGGAGCTGCTTTTGCTGGAGATACAGCTGTGCTGTCCACTGAGCAAACTGGGAGAGACCTGCCCGCTCCAACGGCCCTCACCGTAATGCTGTGCTTCCAGAACAGGGCYCTGGAGTCAACAGATGCTGGAGGATCTTCAGTCCCTGCCCATTTTTCCCCAGGCTGTATTTAAGAGAGCTTCGTGTGACTCCTAAGGAGGCAGTGATACCCGGACCAGCTAGAAGAAGGGGATCTCTGGCTCGAGCTGGCTCTCACCAGTTGAACCACAGTATCTCTTGGTTAGGGCATGGTCCATCTCTGGTAGTTCCTTACTTCTGCTGCCACAGGATTGCTCACCCCTGCATCCTCCAGGTACTTACCCCACAGCTGTAAAAAGGCTTATGAAAATATGAGCCCACTTTACAGGCAGGAAAACACACAGAGGGCATGTACTTCGCTAGCACAACAAAAGCAGAGCCCGGGAGGTGCGCTAGGCTTGCTCAGACTTTGTCAGGGCAATGAGCTACGGGGAGGAGAGAGGGGGAAATAAGGAAACCAAAGCTCAGTGGGAATATGCTGTGGCTCTGTCTTGGGGAGCTGTGGTTTGAAGCAGTGCCGCCGAAAGCCTTTTTGGTATGGARGATTCCCACCTCCGTGCACGCCGTCGCGATTGCCGCAGGCCGGGGTACCCGGGCTGGGTCAATGGCGTGTCTCAGCGGCTGTCTCCTCGCTGGCAGGCTTCTCGATCTGCTGTCTGCCGCGCACATTGTCGGCTGCAGGATACACACTGCGAGAAAGCATGGGAAACGCAAGCTGGGTTCGTCCTTCTCGCTGTGTAAGTGACTGCAGTTACCGCAGGAAATAGTGTGTGTGGGGGCAGCAAACCTGCTCGTGGTCTTTGTTATGGATCCACAGGTTGGCAGGAGGAAACCAAATCATTAGGGGTTCCTACGCTCCCATCCTTCCTCACTGGGTTGGTAGAAACATAGTAAAGAAACGATGCCTTTTCAAGAAAAGAGGGTTTTTCCTCCAAATTCTGTCATTCCCACTTATATTTGTAAAATATAACACTTGATAGCTATGCTTCAGTATACTAAATACAGCTTAGCCTGTGGCTAAGCTTTGTATTTGCAATATAATAATGTCAGAGTAAGAAGTGAACTGTGGGAGTACCTTGGGAAAGTCTGATATTTCTCACAGGGGACCTGTATGCTAAAATCTTTCCATTCTCCATTTTGTAAACACTGCAAACTAATCTATAAATACCTCTCCAAGTCAGGCGCTCTTATTTCTCCTTTGGCAGGAGTTATGCGATCACCTATTCCACTTTGTCCTGAGCTTAACTATCATCATAAGGAACTAATAAAACCTCTCAAAAGCAGAATTACAGCAGTTCTTGGCAACTTTGGGATTTTCATCTAGGTCAACGGAGCTGAAATACCAGTCCACGACCCAAAAGCCTTGTCTCGTGCTTGCTGAGTTATTTCCTCCGTGACTCCTTTCCATCAGTCTTTGCTATGAGCAGAAAATGCTGTGCTCAGTGAGGCAGAGCCCATTTTTACTGAGCCTCTATTTACAGAGGGGTTTGAACCGAACACCACCTGACAAGAGGGTTTTGCTTGTTTGCCCACAAGTGAGGAGTGCGAAGGGGGCCGGGCAGCTGAACCGAAGCGAAGGTGCATTTTCAAYTGATTCCCTCCCCTGGCATGACATTTTCTAAGTCGATGCAGAAGGGTGAAACAACATTTGGGGCTCTCTTGAGAGATGGTTATTTCCATCCTCCTCCCCGGCGCGTTCCCCTGGGCGTGCTGTGTTTGGCGAGGTGAGAGACGGGAGGCAGCTGGCTCGCCGTGTGCGATGCTCACCTGAAATGCCGACGTGTCCGCGTGGGATCCCGCTTTGCCCCTGCAAGGTGGGCTGGGGCGTTCTGGGGCCGGGGGGGACGGGGAGCCCTCTGCATGGTGAGCTTCAGAGCCCAGTCCCCTCCGAGCACGGCATGCCCCGGGCTGGTAGGTRGGTTTTGGGGGTTGGCACCCCAGGCTGGTGCCTGTGCCTGCGTGTTTGGGGTGTAAGGGCTGCGCTGGGGCGAGCTGCGGGGCTCAGGGCAGGCGGAACATGATGTCGGTGGGAGCAGCTGCCTGCTCCTGCAATAAAACTTCATCCACCGACATCATCCACAGAGGACAGCAGGATTAGGCCATCCTCAGGATGGAAGTGGAGAGGATGGGGAGTGCTGGGAGGCTGGCTTGATGCCGGGGCTTCTCCCAGCGCCTGGCCCTTTGAAGGGGAGCGATGTGGTTGGGGAGAAGCATCTGGCCCCCGAGCAAGGGGAAGCGTCCATATGCCAGGGCTGGGGGGGCCACAGCCGGCCCCGGCGGGGGGCTGGGGAGGGTGCCTCGGGGAGGGGAGCGCACCTCATTAAGCGGGTCSGCAGGGCTGCGGGGGCTGCTTGCTGTGGCAAGTGTCCTCTGTGCAGAAAGAGGGGTGACAGCGCTTGGRTTTGGACTAACTCCCGAAATGAAACGGATTATGCCCGGCCCTGCGGTGGATGAATAATGTTTCCTTTCCGCTGCGCCCCAGTGGGGACTCAGTCAATTAGGGTTTTTCACCTTTCTTTCTCAGGCTTGTCCTGGGGAGGTCTGAGTGTCGGTTGTTCCCCGGTAAGCGGGGATGTGTGTCTGGGCTGGCRGGAGCTGAGCAAGCAGAGAAGAGCGGCGCTGGTGGGAATTTTGGTGCCTGCACCCCTTGGGAGTGAGGAGGGGAAGGAGTGGGCAGGGGGAGCAGSAGGGTCCCTGCTTGGGGTCCCCAGYCCCGTGCTCTCCATCTTCTGGGGCTGTGGGGAAGGCAGGCGTGTGGGAGCAGGTGGGATGCTTGGCCRGGGAAAGCCCGGAGATGCAGAGCTGGAGCTCAGCTTCCCACAGCTGCATCAGATCGGTTTTGCTGCCATCCTCTTCCTCTGGCAGAAAAATGAGATGCATTTTCAAGCACGGATGAAAACCCACTGGCAGCACGGCTGCTGGCGGAGGGCTCTGCTGGCCCAGGTGGTGGGGGGGTGCGGGGAGTGGCTGTGGCYGTCCTTCGCCCACCCCAGCAGGAGCCCGGGGCAGGGCTGGGTAGAGGAGCATCCTCTCCACTTACCCTCTCCACYTACCCTCCCCTCCCGGCCAGCTCAGCTGTGCCAGCAGCCCCGGGTGGATGCAGCTCCGGGACTGGGCTGGTGGCTCAGCTTTGGCGCAGAGGAACCAGAAAACCATGTGGGGCTCAAGGACCTCCCCGCTGTCCTCCCCCCCCAAAAGAGGTGTTTGACACCAGCATTGGAAGGGTTAYGTCCACGTGCTTTTGTGCAGAGCTTCGGGAATTCAAGATCCTCAGTTCTCCTGTGTGTTGGAGAGAAACACAGTAGGAATTGGAAATGTTTGACCTGAGTAGTATGGTAGCATTGCTGGAYTCTATTTTGGACATGAAAGAGGGAGTTCATGGTGCTCGAGGGGGTGAAGGCAGCCTGGCTCCTGGTCTGTGCCACAGCCTTGGGGGCAATGAGGACAGCATGGGGAAGGCAGAGGTGACTCTGGTCCAGCCTGTCTCCTCGTCTTGTCAAGGAAAGGGGTTGACCTCTCCTGGTGGATGCTCCTGTGGAGCAACCAGCCCTCCTGCGTCAGGTGGAGACTCCTTCCTTGACCTCCCACAGCCAGTCCTGTCTCTCTTAATGCTCGCAGTGATGTCCTGTGGTTTCTGTGTCCCTTGAGGAGCTGAGCACAGGGCTGGCCATGGGGAACGGAGTCTGCTGTGACAGCTGGGGAGCGCTTCCCAGCTGCTTCCCCCACGCAGCCTCTGAGCCTTTTCTAATTGTCTGCTCAGCTGAGTCAGTTCAAGCAGCAGCAGCGAAGCCAGGTGAGTGCTTTTCTGCCCGGTCAGTGAGCTGAATCGACTCCCTAAAGCACCAACTGACCTTTGTACCAAAATTACAAAGAGCGAATTCAGTTCCCTGGTTTTCACCAGCTCATCCTCTGTACCCRGTGCTGAGCCGCTTCAGTGGCAAGATCAGAAATCGCCTCCCGTAGTAAATTTGCTGCAGTGCAGGCGCCGTGTGGACCTTCTCCTCCTCAGCTCGTTCCTCCCACCCCTGTGGCTCCCCATGGACCTTGGGGGTTCTGCTGCACTGACTGCTGGAAGGGGCTTTCTTGCCTGCGGAGCAGCCCCCTTCCCCGTGCCGGCAGCTGCAGGCCGTGCATTGAAAAAGGACAGCTTCGCCGCAGTGCTCTGGGTGTGCACGGCCTCCAGCCTGGAGTGTCAGGGCTTGGCTGTCGCCCGGCTGTACCCAGACAGCCGGCGTGTCCTGAACTCACAGCGCGAGCCGCGGTTGTGTTGCCAGCCTGATCGGACACGTGCTTATTAGAGTGATGGTGGATAGGCACAGAAATAACCCGGAGTGTAAATGAAAAGCAGTTTACTTCTTTTGGAGCGTTCTAATTGCTTTCACACTCAGGCRGCAGCACAGGAGCTGGCCGTCGGTCACCACGGCTGCCGCAGCTCTGCCTGGAGCCAGGCCGTGTTTCGGAGACTGTCCTCCTGCAGCGGGAGCTATGCCCCGCTGGTGGGATGCTTYGGATGCATGGYCGCCRTTTGCCTACTGGAATATCTTGTGCRTGTACTCRGGACCRTGCTCCTGGTGCTCGCCCTTTGCCGTCCACGTGTGCTGGAAGGATGTGAGTGACGCTGCCATCGAGCCCCCCGCCCAGGCTGCTGTGCCCCTCTCTGGACCTGAGTCTGGCAGCCTGTGCCATGGAACAGGACGTTCAACTCTAAGCAATCCTCTCAGGAAAGCCAGGAAACATTGAGGAGCCCCCTGACAGCACGAYGTTACCCACCATATCCCTGCTGGTGTGGTCGGGTACCTTCTGGAGGCTCTGCAGGGCCAAGTGGTGGAGCCCTGGGGAGCTTTGGCTGTTCATTGCACCCAGATTTTTGCCCAAGAGGATCTGTGGTCGCAGCTGGCAAAGGAAGGAAGGAGTTTGGGGTGCCTGTGTGTGTGACCAGGCRCTTCCCTGGCTTTCCGTGCTTCTCAGACCTGCTCCTGGGGCATGGCATGCATCCTGACCCACTGKTTGGGTGCCCTCCAGGCCAGCTTGCCTTCTTGCCAGGATGCACGGTGACCCCTTCGCCCTCCCCAGCGCTTCTTGTGTGCCCCCCCGGACCCGCCTCTGCATGCCCCCAGCACTAACGCCCATGGTGCCCGCATTGCACGTCAGACCAGGGAGGAGAGCGGTGGGGAGAGGGCACACGGCCCGGCGGTCCCGCTGGACACCCCTCCGGCGCCGTAGGGCGGATTGGCTGGGGCTCGCAGCCAGAGGCAGCCATCCTCCCGGCAGCCGTCACTGCTGCCCCGGGGGTGATGTGGGGCTGGGATGTGGGGCGGCCCTCGCGCAAGAGCAAGTCGGCGGGAAGAGCCGTGAGCAGGCGTGCGTTGGAAATTCAGCAGGGATCTCTTCCCGTCGGAGCTGAGAGGCTCGGCGCCGTCTTCCCAGGGAGAGAGGGTGTGGAAACAGCCCCCCGCCCTGCCCTGCCAGTGGCAGGGTGCTCCCTGGAAGGGGCTGCCTGCGCCCGGGGGGTTGCTGCGGGCTCTCCGTAGCCTGCCCCGAAGTCTCTGCCCTGCCAGCCTTGTCCCAAGAGCCCAGGTGCAAGCAGAGCAGTGGGTGAACCGCTGGGTGCAGCAAGGGATGCTCTGCCTGCCCCGGAGCCTTCCCCAGAGCTGGGGTCTATTTTGGGAAGTGGCCTTTACCTTAGGACTTGGGGKGGGTCCATCTGCGGTCCCCCACGGCTCCCAGGGGCCGTGCCAGCCGCGGGCTGTGGGTGCTGGGGCCGGGGTGGGGGGTCATGCCATGCATTCCCTGCTGCGACCTCACAGGTGTGCAGCCAAAGGATGCTTTTGCCCTGCAGTGTCATTGTTTCCTACAATGCCTAAAAATTTGGTTGGAATTCACCCTGTTGGGTTTATTTAAGGGCCAACYCCTTCCAGATGCATCTCTGCTCCCCCTGTGCAGAGCTGGGGGCATCTGACAGACCCTCTCCCTTTTCCCGCAGAGGTACGAGACCTCCTCCAAGATGGAGCAGTTCCTGACCCGCTTCCTGCTGCGGGAAACCATGCAGCAGCTGCAGTCCCTGCAGGCCTCGCTCGAGTGTGCCGCGGACACCGTGGAGGAGCAGGCGGGACAGGAGAGGTAATGGGGTGGGACGTGCTGGTCCTCCCCCTCTCCCTACCACTGCTCGTGGGGGTCGCAGCGTGGGGCAGGGCTCACGGGTTCCCCGGGGGGCACATCTGGGAGCAGGATCTGCCCTTTCCAAGCCCACTGTGAAGCTGACCCGTATAGTGAATAACTCCAGCTCCCCCTTTGCATTTTATTCTTTCAGAAAGGACATAAAGAAATCCGAGACCTCGGTTGGCCTGAGGTCAGGGAGACGATGCGGGCGCAGAGGACAGAAGAACGTCTGTCTATCTCCAACGGACCCCTATTCCGGGATGCTGACGACAGGTATCCGCAGCCCGGCTGTCCCGTGGGTCGGTGTCTCTGCCCCTGCCCCACTGGAGCCCGGAGTGGGTGTGGGAGCAGCAGCACGGGACGGKGGGGGCTTGTCCGGGGCAGAGCCTGCACCGTTGCACCCAGACGCCAGCTGGAGCTTCTGTGGGATGTTGTATCTCTTGAGTAGTGGGAAAAGTTTCAGGAGAAAACCAAATCAGTTTTTTGGTTTAAATCAGAGGTCTTGAAGCTTCTGTGGTTTTCTGAGTCTTAAGCAAGCTTTTGCTGGGATAAAAGCAAGTTTCGGTGACAACTCTCTGCCCTTCCCCGTGCAGGCATTTGTGTCGAAGACAACAGCCAGTGGATGGCACAGATCAACAGGCTCCAGCAGCTCATCGAGAAGCTGGAGTGCAAGGTGTGTGGCAGAGGGGAGGTGGGCTGGGGGCTGCCCCGTACCTTGACGCTGGCCAGGTTGGCACTGGGACCTCTCCCTGTGCCAGCAGCCCCGATACTCGGTCCTGGCATCGTTACAGAGCTGCACCCGTTCACCAGACCCAGACTCGCGAGGCTGCTCATCCCTTGCTGTCTCCAAAGCCCCACTTCTCCCCTCATCTCTGCTGACCCTCCCCTGGCTTCTCCGTGGTTCATGCTGATCTAACAAGTCAGTCYGGACCCACTGAGCCCCACGGGTGTGCAGGTCATGTCCCTTTTCTCCCCTGGGTACCTGAAGGAGTGTTCCTGGAGCGGTACCCATCTGTCACGCTGAGCTGGGCTGTGGGTTACTGCCRCGTTTTATCTTGTTGCAAAGTTCTCCCAGTAACGATTATTTTTTCCTGTGGTGTTAAATGCAGAGCCCRCGCCTGGAGCCGCTGAAGGAGGAAGCAACGTGCAAAGGAAGAGATGCAGTAAGTCCCCGTSCTGCTGCTTGTGGCTTGCAGGTAACCCCGTAGTGTGCACAGATCCCCTCCCTCGCACACACGTGTGCTCGTGCAGSCCCTGTGCCCCGGGACTGGAGTCACCTGGGTGAGCTGTGGCTTTGGTCTGGTGGGGGGCCGCTGCCCGGCGGTGTAGCAGGGTGGGAGTCAGAGCTGTGAGCTGGGCACGGGACCATCCACAGGGCAAATGCAGCTCCACCAGGTCCATGAAAGCCCCGGGCAGTGCCCACGGCCAGCCCAGAGGAAGGCAACGCTCCACTTGTGAGTGCCCAAATCACCCAGGTTTGCTCCRAGCGCCCACAGACCATGCAGAGCCCCAGCGGAGGGGTCCCGAGGCCCCTTTCTGCTGCGGGAAGGGCACGGGGAACTGCAGCAGCCCCAAAGCAGGACCCCGCCACCGGGGGATGGAGCATCTCCTGTTGGCGCGGTCCTCGTTGTAAAGGCAACCTGCCCAGGTAGGAAGAAGCCACTTTATGTTGGCTTTGTCCCCAGCATCGTGGTGCCAGCCCCTTCTTGTGGCTTCCCCCGCAGGGCTGCGCTTGCTCGGCACTGCCTTGTCCCGCAGCTGGTGGGACAGGGAGGGCRGGGGGGGCAGGTTTGTCCCTGATGCCGCTCGTCCGCTGTTCCTTCGCAGCACATCCTGGTGGCAAAGAGGCAGATCTCGGTGGCGACGAGCAGCATCGAGGAGTTTCGCCAGGCGTTCAGGTCCTACACGGAGGTCACCGCCGGGCAGAGCAGCTGCCTGCAGTAAGTGTGGCGGGTGGCGGGGCTGGTAGTGGCCTGGCTCGCCCAGAAACGGGGGCTGTTAACACCGCACCCTTGGGGGACAAAAGGGKTTTTTTGCAGAGTATTTTCTGTGCCGGTCGGCACATGGGTGGGTTTGGCGTGTGGAGATTTGACCTCGCAGAGAGGTTGGGACAGTGTCACGGCTGCAGCAGTGTCTCCGCTGTGGTACCAGCCCGTGTCCTGCTGCAGGTTCCCCCAGCAAGAACCACTTGTCAGCGTCTGGCAAGGACGAGGCTGGTTTTTGTGCTGGCACGAATGGCTGTGGCGTGCACGTGTCAGAGGAGGCATGCATTCCTCCAGCACTGAGGGACTTGAAAGTAATGGGGGAAGAGTCAAGGGGAGAGCTCCCGTCACAGCGCTGCTTTATGTAAAGCGTGTGCAGTGCCGGTGGGACGCGGCTGTGCACACCTGAAGCTGASCCCCGCGTGAGACCAAGGCTCTGCCCCCCAGCACCGCTCCGGAGCTCCAAACCGAGCTGAGGACGGAGCCCAGGTCTGAGTTCAGTGACGTGCCACTGCCAGCGTGTCCCTGGAGATTGCACAGCTGCTCTTTGAGAGGCGCTTTCTGTCTCCCGTGGGAGGTTTCAAGCCGCTTTCAGCGGGAAATGTTCGTGCTGTTCCCATTTAAAGTGTCATTTTTCAGCTCTTCAGTTCCAACAGCACAAAACTGTGTTTTCAGCCCAAACAAAAGGAAGATACTTGTTTTGATACGTGTGGCAGAGAGAATGGTATTTTTTTTCTTTGGAATTGATGGGCTTTTCTGTCATGAGAACTATTAGTGTAGGCAACTGGGTAGCGCTGCGTGGGCAGGCTCTCCACGTGAGTGGAAAGCTGGAACGAAGCCCGGGGAGACTCCGCTGTCCCGGTTCACGCCAGGGAATTGCAAAGCGCGTTGTGGCCCCCGTGCAGGGGGACGCAGCCTCCGAGCTGTGGGGTGACTTGGCTTTTCTCTCCCCCCCCAGGGCTTGGTCCCTTCCTGCAGCCCTTAGCAGCAGCTGGAGGAAACGTTCATCTGCAGCTGGAATTAATGATGCTGCAGCTGAGTGCAGATGGTTCCCCAGGCCCTGCACCCTGAGCCTTGCTCTCTCGCCTCCCTGCTGCTTCCCCCTCCATCTTCCCATGGACTGGAGAAAGCTCCAGTCTGTTCCTGCAGCAGGAGGGAGCGTGGGAAGCATCGCCTGGCGAAACAGCATCGCGTCGGGGGGCAGCGAGCTGCTGTTTTCTGCTGTTTTCTGCTGTCATCTCAGCTCCTTGCCCTCCTACCTCAGTTTCTCTCCGTGTGAAGGGCGAGGGATGACACACGCCTGCTCCAAAGGGCTGGAAGGATGCGCTCCTTCGTCAGGCTGTGTGCTGCAGTGCTAGGGACGCGCTAAGAAATACTTAATAAAACACTTAACACGCTGGTTTCTGGGCAGCAGCAAGGACCAGTTTAATAGCTGTAAAGCTCCTCTGCTGCCTGGCTGCGGAAACTGTGAAGCATGAAGGATTTGGATTCGGGATCCCCCAGAGCTGTGTGCCGGCCCCGGCAGCCACAAATTGTGGATGCATCCAACCAAACTGCTCTTTGAAAGCCTCGTGGTGAGGCCGACGTGCGGACCTGCGCCCCTCGCTCCCGGGCCTGGCGGGACCGACGTGGCCGCACCGTGCCACCTTGCCAGGCCCCGTCTCAGGGTCGCTCCTGTCCCCGCAGCGTGTCCGCCTGCAAGCTGACGGATGAGGCCTGCTTCATCCTTTACGAGTTCTGGCAGGACGTGACTTCGTGGAGAAGGTTGGAGGCTTTCCTTGTGCGGGGCTGGGTCCGGATGCTCTGGGTGGGGGGGCTAAAAGGGGTTTCCTCTCGGGGCTCCACCCAGGACCCCACCGCTCCCCCTTCTTGCGCAGCCTGTCCTGCTGCTGACTGCTCAGCCCAGTGCCCCCGGGGCCGTTTGCAGTGGAAGGGGACGAACACCCTGATAAAGGATTTGGGGAGCAGGGCGGATGTCCTGCTCTGGGTGGTGCAGAAGCAGCCCTGTGCCCCCTGCGTGGGCAGGGGTCCCGGCACGCGGCCGCTCTGCTGCGGCTGCGAGGCACGCGCGAGCCCTGCACCCCCCCGACCCTGCACGCTGTTTTACAGCCACTTGCAGTCCAGCTGCAGCAAGACTTTCCAGCGGGCCATCATCAGCTTGCTGGAGTCCCCGGAGCTGCTGACCACCATGCTCTTCCCAGGTGAGGGGGGCTSTGGGGCTGGCTTGGGGGGCTGTGGGACCCCCACAGTCCCTGCTCTGGGTGTTCTGGAGAGGGCAGGAGCAGTGCAGGAGCCTTGGCTCCCTCCAGAGCAGAAGATTGGCTTGGGGGTGACCTAAATTGTRTTTTTCAAACCAGAGTGAGACCCGTTTTCCTGGCAGGTTTGGCTGAGTGTCTGGCAGCRCTGCGGGGCCTCTCCCCTGCCGGGGGGATGCTCTCCAGCGGGACAGCCAAGCAGCTGGGGGCACTTCCCGGGTAGCAGATGAGCTGAGCCCTGTCTGGAATACATCTGATGCCTCATTTTTTTTTTTTATTTCTTTTTCCACCTGAGCCCTGAACGTGCTCTGCAAAGCCCTGGCCCTCCTGGGCCAGTCCCAGCGGCTGTGTCCAGGTTTACGGCTCAGTGGTGCTGRGGCAGGGGAGGCAGACCAGCTCAGGGAAGATGCACATTCCCCGCGGTCCCAATAGAAATCTGACCAAGGAAGGAACTGGGAGAGCTTGGTGCCGGAGAAGACCAAATTAAGCCCCAGTTTGCTATCACTTTCGTGACTTGTGTAAAATAACATGAAATGCAGATTAATTTGGACTAAATCCCACGCTGGCGGTGCTCCTCCTGCCCTGCCGGTCCCACTGACCACGTTCCCAGTGCTCCCCTGCACTGGGCACCCCAGCTCAAGCGGCTCACCCGGCTCCAGGCCACACCGTGGCCACGCTCCCCACCCCGGGGTGGTCGGTGCTGCAGAGCCAGGGGCCGGGGACCTGCAGAAAAGCCTCAGCTGCCCCCGAGCAGGGCCGGATTCCCCCGTCTCTGTCACCCCTAATCCCCCTCCCGTTCAACGCTGGCTGCACACCCCTGACCCCTTCCCCTCTCTCTCCCCAGCCTCCTGGTGGATCATGAACAACAACTGACCCTGGGCAGCCGCCTCCAGGACGCCGTCAGCATGCGGAAGGACGCGGAGCCCTCGGCACAGCCGTCGCCTTCCCTCGCCTTTGTCACCTCCCTGTCCCTCGTCCCCTCCTGCGGTCCGGCGGGGGCTGCCTGCCCATGTCCCTGGCAGCGTGTTACCCTTTTGCTCTTTTCATGTTAATTTATTTATTCCCCCCACCAAAACAGTCTCTGTGCTGCCCGGGGGGAGCGTGGTACTCCCAGCAGCGCTCGTGGAGCCGCATGCGGGAGCCCTTGGGGGAGCACTGGTCTCGTTGCTGCCTCCCCTCAGCCCCTCCTGCACCCCGGCTCCTCTTCCTCCCCACGCTCCTCTTCCTCCTGGCTCTGAGGAAGGGCCGAGGCTCCACAGGGTGCTGGGATGGGCTGGGGGACAGGGCTCTGGCCAGCTGTGGCATCCCCACAACCGGCCCGCCAGAGCCACCCTGGGCCAGCAGCGGCTCTGCCCAGGGAACCGGCCCGCCTCATGCGGACTGTGAATAGTGTTTTATAGAAAAAACATTTAATTAAGTATTTCTGGCAAGGCGTGCGCGATCCGGCCCCGGCCACGCCGGCAGCCTGTGCGGCCACTGCRATGGCTTTGAGGCTGGACTCGTGCTCCCCCCAGCTGTGCCCATGGTTGTGCACGTCCCCCCCCCCAGTAAACCACTGCACGCCTCCCGGGGAGGCGAGCGGGGCTAATAAATAGCTCTGTTGCTTCATCCTGCGGCTCAATTAACATAAACCAGAGTTAGCACCAATTTCAGTGCTGCCAGAAAGAGGTTGTAGCTGAATTAATGGTGACAGGGGTCAGTGGCGGGGGGCACGAGCTGAGCGGGGAAGCCCCCTTGGCTGGAGCGGAGCAAAGCCCACCTGCTCCGCGGGTTGCACCCTCGGGGTTTCTTTGTTGGTGCTGCAGAAGCGGATCCTCCGCTGAGCTGGTGTAAAAATGCCGTCGCGAACAGCGTGGAGCAAGTGCTACCAAGGGCAAGTGGGGCTGGGCAGGGACCCGAGGGCAGCGCCTGCCCGCAGGCAAATGCCTCCTGGCATGGAAAATACCCCGTCCTTGCACCCCTGCCTGTCCCCGGCACCCGGCGTGGCTCACCTGGCTCACCACGGGTGCCCGCGCCCCCAGCCCCCGCTCGCCTGGGTACCTGGCCCCAACAGCACCCCCCAGAAACATTAATTTGACTCTTTCTTCCCCAATCCCTGGGTGCGGTAATTAAAATGCAGTTAATCTGTGTCTGAAGGGGCAGGGGGTACAGCTCCTTCCCGGGGACGCTGCATACAAGCTGTGCTGGGCATGGCCGGCACGGTGTCACCCCCTGCCCGGTACCGCGGGGCCACAACGGGGGGTGAGGGGGGACTGGGTTTGGGGTGCTTGCTTTGCCCCAGCAGGAGCTTCCGAGGGGCTCCCTGGGTTTGGAGTGCAGGGAGGGTGACCTGGCTGATGCTGGGAGCGAGCTGCAGAGATGGGATGAGGAACACTCCTCGATTTTGGGGGGGAACAGCAGCCACTGCTGCCAGCTCAGATGGGCGCTGACAAACCCCATCCCATGGCAGGCTCAGGCAACCAAACAGCAAATGTCCCCTCCCGGGGACGGGGTGAGCACGTAGCCTGACCCACTTCCCATGTGGGACCCGTCCTCCCAGCGCCCAATTATTTACCTAATTATGGATAACTGCTCATTCCCCTGGCCAAAGCCACAATCATGGGGCGGTGGAGGTGGCTCCAGCCCACAGCCGTGAGGCCCCAGCTCTGCCGCACCCAGGGCCGCGTCCCCCCGGGACCGGGGAAATGCCGGGGCCAGGGCTGTGCTGTGGGACATCGGTGAGGGACGAGCTGGGGCACAGCCACAGCCCGGGTGGGTTGGAGACGGGCACCCAGGGCAGCCACAAATGGCAGCGCTGCAGCGGGCACCGGCTCTGGGCTCCCCGAGCTGCCGGCTCGGCCAGCTGCAGGGCCACCAGCAGCCTCCCCAGACTGGTGCGCGGGTAAGAAATCCGCAATTTTGGATTTCTTGGCCACTGGATTAGTGTTCGCAGCGGCCTGGAGCCTGAAATCTTCAGATTAGGCAAAGGTGTCCGCAAGTGGCTGGGGGGGACACAGGGCTGGTGCCCCAAGCCAGCTGCGACAGCACCTTGCAGGCTGTTCTGTGCGCAAATTAAAAAAAAGAAAAAAAAAGCTCAGAAAAGAACATAAACGTCAAGCCAAAGAAATCCCAAATTACTGAGTATGGGGCTGAAGGCCAGCTCGGCCTGCACTTGCTCCCGGGCTTTGCTCGGGGCTCCCCCCAGCAGCGTCACCACCCCGGGGGAGGCAGTTTTTGTCCCCTGCAGCTCCCCGGCCAAGGCCACAGCGTGGCGGCAGCAAACCTCTGCTGCTTCTGAGAGAGGAAGGGGGAGCTGTATGATGAATATAGTCTTTTTATTGACTACTTTTGAGTAGAACAAACTAAATACATCTGTAACAGTTTGGGTTCCTTTATACAGTACATTAAATAAGTTATGCACAGGAATGAAGTAACAAATTTCTATTACAGAATTAAATGTCAAAAAAAATAGAAACCTCAAACCAATGTCTTCCCATGTCCGAATTTCACATTTATCATTCCATGTTAAAAAAAAAAAAAGGTAATCGTTCTAATCATGACTGTTAGTATTTCATTCATTTACACTGGGGTTAATTTTAGTACACAGCCATCAAAGTTGCATGAGAATTATGGAAGACAATCTATTTACAAGCAATTTCTTCCAGCCTTGCCCTGCTCTTTTTTTCGCACCCGACCTGGCGGCAGTTGGCTGCCGCTGACCCACAGTGTACGGTCAGGACCGCAGTGAGGATTGGGACGTCGCGACCGGACTTTATTTACCTGAGGCAGCCCCGAATTTGCACGTGTCCCGTTACGGCAGGAAAGCCCTTCAGCCCCCCCTGGCTCCCGGGAGAGGAGTGGGGGTGCAAGAGCAGCCCCCCGCCCAGGTGCTCTCAGAAGCCCAAAGCGCTCGCTGCTCCYCCCCACGCGACACGGCACCCTCGCCCACGCGACAGACCTGGGCGCAGGGGACGTTTTTAAGCTTTGCCGCATGGCACAGACAGAGCCGCTTCCCAGGGCCTTKGCGACGGGCGCAGCCGGGGCTGCTSCAGTTTGGGGCTGCTCCAGTTTGGGGCTGACCCCGCTGCCTCCGTCCCTCCTGGGGTAAAACCGTCCCCGGGCGGCTGCGGCCGGTCAGGGTGGCTGCAGGGCCGCCCATCAGGGCTGCGCCAGCCCGGCGGCACGGCACCCAGGGGCCGTGTCCCTGCCAGGGGCTCTGCCGCAGCCCCGAGCCCCGGTGCCGGCTCCTGGGGGACACGGGGGACAGCCCCAACCGTCACTCAGGCGACAGTGTGGCTTTTTTTGCATAACAAAACCTTGCAGACACAGGAATCGCCCACTTCTACCCCAGGACAGCAGCTTCCSAAACAGCTTTCCCTAAGGGACAAAGCTGGTTCAGTGGGTCCCTCGTTTAGCCCTGGGCAGCCAGCAGCCAGCTACACCGCGGCAACCTCAGTGGCGATTTGTTACATCTCTATTATTCACCTCCAATTGAAAAAGTGATCAAAAATAATTTGGGAATTACTCGCCTCATTGGGCTCCAGCCCAGCAATCGTACAAMAACAGTCACGGAAACACGGCTTTGCTGAATAGATGGTTTTGTAGAGTCCATTTGTGTGCGGCGTGGGAAATGGGTGCGGGGCCCCAGAGGCCACCTGCCCCCCCTCCCAGGGCTGCGCCTCCGATGAGCCCCACGAAGCATCGGGATGCGCCCCGCTGCGCCCCGACGCAGCCCTTCCGTGGGTCGGTGCCGACTACAGGGTTTGCGCTGCCCCGAATCCCTCCTTCCACGCCACAGCAGGGACCCTCCCAGCGATGGATCTCCCCAGCCTGACCTCGCCATCCCCGCCGGACCTCACTCTCTGMGCTGCATTTTTTGGGACGGTCTCCGAGGGCCGGACGAGGCGGTGCTGGCTGCACATCCCTGGACATCTCCGGGGAGAGGAGCGCAGCCGGCGTCGGAGCAGCACCGCAGGAGCCCCCCGGGGCTGGGGGTTAAGGACCGACGTAGGACACCAAGTCCTGCGTTTATTTTAACAGTTTGGCCAACGCACGTGGAGAGAACAGACTATAAATAACCCATTGCAATCGCATGAGGATCTCTGTGGTTAAAAACAACGGCAGTAACTTTCAAACCAACAACTTCCATGCAGTGAAAAAAAACGCTTTCTGCATAGCAAAATAACGGTACCCAGGTGGAAAGGGCAATAACCGCCTGCAACCAATCCAGATTTGCTCTGCGCTTTCCCCAGCAAAGGTCCCACCCAGGGTAACACACAACTGGCTGTCCCGTCACAGGGATTAAAACCAGGCCGCCCAGAAGCGAGCGTCCGTACTTCCCTGGTACTGACATTTGGCTTAGAGCAGACAAATCCTCTCCTCCCTCTCTGCGATCATCAGCTGCGAACCTGCGGGCAGGAGAAGAGAAGAGGGCTCGGCTTTTGCCATTGAACTAGAGGACGAGATGCTCCTGCTGGGAAATTGGCTCCGGTCTGTTCACAGCAACAACCGGCCAGCACGGCCATCTGAGACACCACTGTCTGGGAGCAAGGAAAAAAAAATAGATGCATATTACGGAATAAAGGTAGCTGAAGGAGGAGGCGGTTCAGACACCTCAGGAAAGGAGCTTGAGCACGTTTGACCCGTGAGGACAGGGCTCAGCATCTCCCGCGTGCGCCGGCAGCGCCCTCCCCCGAGTCCAGGTGCCCCCGCGCAAGCGCCCGGCCTCCAGGTCCCGAATGATGCTCTGGGACCTCCCTGCCCAGAGACGGGCACGGAGGCACCACCGGCAAGGGCAGCCCCAGTTCTTCACGAGCCACGAAAGAGAAAAGGCAGAATGAGATGGCAAAGCCTGACTGTCAGCGCTCTGAGGAGGCGGCGCGATGTGTCAAATGTGCCAAGTGATACAAGTTGATGTGGGTTTTTTTTTTTGGCTTAAAAAACCCCAGGGGAACTAATCAAATGGACTGAACCAAAACTTCCCCTTTAGAGTCCGTTCGTATCTATTGCTGTCACGGATGCCGGGGTGGAGGACCGGGAGGTGGTCGCCGAAGTCTTCTCGAGGGCCGGGCTGGGCACGCCGTCGAGGCTCTTGGCGGCGGCGGCTGCCGATCGGCCCGTGGGCAGAGCCAGCGGCTTGCTCTGGCCGTGCAGGCCTTGGCCGCAGATTCGGTGGTGCCTCTCCCAGTCCTTGTGCTGGCAGAAGGAGCCGCAGTACCGGGCGATGTTGCAGCCGCTGCACGTCTCGCTGGCTTTGCGACCGCAGTTCCAGCAACTCTGCAAGACCAAAGACGCCACACTTTAAAATGGGTTTAGTTTCCAAGAGCGGCAGGATGGTGCTGACTCAACAGCTCTGGAGGGGACTGTTCATCCCCCTCTGGCCTAGATTTAGTAATATTAAAATGAGCAATCCATTAATTCCTGCCATCTCACAGCCCTTTGCCAAGGGTACTAACCCCTACTCTGCTCTGCCCAAAACCGCCTGCCAGACTGCACCGGTCACATCCTCTCCCCTACACCCACCCAAACGCATAGAGGAAACAGCAGGCAAGGACTAAAAAACACGCTGCAGATGCTGCTATTTGGTCTTTTTATTTCCTGTTTTAAGCAGCTCTGTTTTGGTATCACTCCCAGCCAAGTGCTCTCTGCAGGGATTACAGCGTGCTGCACAGGCACCATTTGCTTTGCACCCTGCCTCGCTGCACAAGAGGTCGGAGCAGGCTAATTTGGAAAAGAAAAAGCTCATTTGAAAGCCTCCCAGCCAGGTGGAAGCACTGCCAGAGCCCGAGCTTCAATCTGGAAGCGGAGCAAAGCCCCTCTGGCCGCTGGGAGAGGCGTCAGCTGGTGGGCTTACGGCGTGCCACCGCTTCCTTACGATGGCGGGGGCAAGGGGCCAGCGCCGGGAGCTGCGGCTGCAGCTGCTCCGAGGAGGGGAGCAGGCGGATTAGCTTTCCCGCAGCTGGACTCACGCGTTAGCAATCGCATCCCGGGGAGGGCAAGTTCAGCTGCGGAAAAGCAGCCTCCGCCGGAGCCTGCCTGCCTCTAACAGGGCACCTTTCGCCGGCCACTGCTCCTGCGACCACAGGCAAAAAGGTGTCGAAGCAGGAAAGGGGGGTGGTGGGAGATGCTGACCTGCATCGGACAGCCCTGTTGTGGGGGAGAGGAGCGAGATTCCCCGCTCCSGGGGTCTGCGCTGGAGGCACCAGCTCCCCGCGATGATTTACGGGCTGGCAGCGAAGCGCCAAAGCGGGCTGGTCGGGAGTGAGCTGCTCCAGAGCCAGCCCGTCGCCGAGGCTCCTCCATCTCCCGAGAGAAGCAGGACTCACGACCAAAAAAAACCCCATCAAAGTCTGCAGTAACTCTTGGAAAACTGGGTCACTGCTTTACAGCTGTTTACACTTCAAGTGGTGTTTTTAAACTGTATTTCAAAGGTTACGCTGTGTGCCAGAATACGTGACAGCTTTTCAACATGGCCTTCAGAGACGAGCTCTGGGTGCTGGGGAGATGGGTGCTCAGCTGCTCCCGAGGTCCYGCACTGCTCCCCGGGCCGGCCGGAGGAGGAGGACACTCCTCTGGTATTCCCCTATGGAGAAATCATTACTTGTCTCATTTCTTCCACGGCTTCCTGAGCAGTTCCACCCACTCCCATCATGTGTTTACTGACTGGGGCATTCGTCCTTCAGAGATTTAATCAGGAAATAGTATAGACATACTTCTCTGTAATACCACCTCATATTTACATGGTTCCTGCCRTGCACAGGGACCCCGGCACCAGACCTTCCCGAGTCAGCCGGGTGGACAGAAACCCCCCAGGAGGAGGGAAACGGACTTGCTGCCCATACAGTCCCAGCAGAGGTTAACTCCACGTTCCCATCAGATTTTTGCTCGGCAGAAAGAAAGCCTCTGCTCTTGCATTCATGCAGAGAAATTAAAACAAGAAGCAAACCACAGGTGGATGGGACGTGGCAGCGCAGGAATTAGCCATGCAATTCTCCTTGCCCAGTCCTGCTGAGATCTCCAAAGCTTAGCGAAGTGAGCTTCCAGTGAAGCAACAGCGAAGGTAATTAATGATGGAGGAGTAGAAAGGAATTCTCTAAGAGACACCCATTCAGCAGGTGTTGCTGGCTATGACAAACTAAGAGTCATCCTTTCTTTTCCAACGTGCAAATGTCTCACTAGGTGTTACGAGGCTTTCCGTGAGGCAGGGACAGCCAGCCCACACAGACGCTTCCCACCTATCCCCGTACGTATGGGAGCGGCGTAGCAAGAGACGTGGGGAGCCTGTTTCTGGAAATGAGGTGACCACACGCT
Source organism: Oceanodroma leucorhoa (assembly GCA_030449065.1). Classification (NCBI taxonomy): domain Eukaryota; kingdom Metazoa; phylum Chordata; class Aves; order Procellariiformes; genus Oceanodroma; species Oceanodroma leucorhoa. The sequence continues at coordinate 1,648,710 of JASVER010000123.1, read as the reverse complement.
GCCCAGGCCCATGTTTCGGGAGCCAGTGAAACAACATCATCCAAGACAATATATATGCCCCAGGCTGGTCTGCACCAACACAGGTATAGACCGTGGGGTACATGTAGCTTCACCTGCAGCCTAGTTCCTACCCTGCACTATTTTAAAGCCCACAAACGGCAATTCCTTTTCCGCACAGACCAAGTACCCCACAACAGCAGATTTCTGAGCTAAATGGAGAGCTGCATCCACCAGCATCCCCTTCCCTTTGCTTCCACACCTCCCTCAATCCCATGAAATCCCTGGTCGTTACACTGGGTCCAGCTCACGGTGCCCAGTGGTGCCTTCACGTGGCTGTTGCGCACACACGGGTGCCGCAGACACCGGTGAGGCTGATTCCCCTGCTAGCAAAATCAAAAGCAAAAGGGTTTTTTTATAGTATCAGTGCATCCCTTTAGTTATTGATTGGAGGGAGACTTCTAAAAGGAAAAGGGATGGGGGACCTGCAGGCTCCGAGTCGCTGCCGGGCAGGACCTGGAGACTTTATGAGTCTTTAAAAGTCCCTTCCTGGGATGTCCCCTGGCACCTTACCTCCGTAGACTCCTCCTGTTCGTTTATCACTAAGAAAGCATCCTCGGTGGCCTGGCGCTTGGCGTCCGCGATGGTCTGCTCCATCCGAGCCCTCTCAGAGGCAATCATCTCAAACGCCTTCTGCTCGGCCTCCGCCACCGCTTTCTGCACCTCCGACATGGCCTGGCGCTTCACCTCGTTCACAGCTTCTTCTGGAAGAAAAGAGCAGCTTCACCCACGCACTCGAGGAGCGGGGTGAGCCTCTGACAGACGCCGAGATGCAGCAGCGTGTTCCCTGCGGCTGGGACGCCTGCGGGTCACGGGTCAGCACCAGCATCGTGACTGCTCCTGGGAGCGGCGAGGCCAGGCTCAGCCCCACGGGATCCCCACTGGCATCGTACAGAAGGAGCAGAACCCTTGGGAAAACCCAGGCTGGGGCGCTGGTAGCCAGATGTGCACATCCTKGGGCGTTCCTGCAGCTGGGCTTCTGTTTCTGCAGAGCAAGTCTGCAGCATCTGCATTTACCTCAACCGATCCAGCAGAATCCCTCGACGAGGTTACTAGCAAACACTTACCAGCTTTTTTCCATATCTCTTCAGTGACATAGCCCGTTCCCGACCTGCTGCTGAACTCCCGCAATGAATCTGTTGGAATAAGGGACACAGGCAAAGGTTGGCAAAGCCTCATCTCACCCAACCACTGCTTAAGTGCCCAGCAGTACCTCGGTGCTACCCCCCACATCRTGGGGCAGGGTAGAGTTAACCAGCTAAAATTCAAAGCAGAGGATTCCTACGGTTAAAGCCATTCATCAAACACTCAGATGATAAATTACAACATTTAATTAGTGCCTTGCATAATTTATGACACTGTATAACCCATTTCCATCTCCTGGTACTCTATAACAACAGGCAATGCTTATAAATATACGCCATCAAACATCTGCACTGTCCAGCGACTTTGAGCATCAATCTATACGACCAGCAGTTTACATTAAACACAGCACTTTCCACTCCCAGGGGYAATTCAAAGGCTTGAACTGATGGACAAACTGTCCTGCAAGACCTCTTGTGGCGAGAGACGTATACATTCCCCAGCACCAATAAGCCTGCAAAGAGCCTACGTGACAGATGGGGACGGTCACGCGAGGACCTAAACTCTGCAGTCTTGCAGTCACACAGGGAAGCTTTTCAGAAGCCTCGTCCTGTGTTCTATCTACATCCCTTTTTTTAGGGCTTCAGAGTAACTTTCTGAAGGGTCAAAACAAAAACTGACTCATGTCAAAGGCTGGTGGGAGAACCAAAGCACCCCAGGAAGGCGGTGAGGTTATTTAAGCCTGCGGCACACCTGGGGATGCTTCTTGATGTTTAACTGCACCTTCTCACAACAGCAATGGAACTTGAAAATTAGCCCTAGGTCCCACCAGGGGAGAAAGCATCAATAACGTTCCCAATTTACAAAAAAAAAATTAAATTGTATCACCTTTAACATGGGGCTGTAAGTATATTAGTCACGGTAAATATAGAAGGGCTAAAAGCTGGCTGCACTCATCAGGTGGGCACGCACGCCCAGCCACCCCGCAGGCTCGCCGCACGCTGCTCTGCAGTTACGGCTGGAGCCACGGGCGCTTCGTTTCCGAGAAACTTGGATTAATATATTCTATTTTAGTTCCTTCTGCTTGTGTACTTATTATTGTTTTCCCAGGAAATACTCATTCTTGTTGTCTGGGAACTATCAAAACTTGTTCAATTGCAGCTAAATCTGGGCTGGGCTCTGATTTGGATGGTTCTTTTTGACATGCAGGAGGATTCAGTCATTTTTTTGTATACGAACAAGTTGAATATATATCAAATTGAGATTTTTAGTTTGACATTTATTCTTATTGTTAGAAAACATCCATTTTTTATTATTGAATGATCAGGGGTTTTTTTTTTCAGCATTTGATTTGCAGCATACTTGTTTGGATGGAAATTAGAATTACATCCAAATGCATAAAATAGACTTGTTTTTTTCATAGGGTCAAAACCCCTGCATACTGGAGGGTAAAAATAGCCAACTTTAATAATGTTAAGTTGACTCAAGACACAAAAATAGAATTAATAACTCAGGTAGTAGCTCTTACACTTACAGCAGTCTTTGGTATTTTTAGAATTAGTAGACCTTGACATTTAAAATCCTTTAGGCAAGACAGACTRGAAGGGGAAGAGGGGTGGAACCAACCCCCTCTCCTGCCTTTTTCACCCTCTGGTTTCTCAGCTTTGAATGAACCTGGCTCGGTTTGGTCAGCACGTGCGGCTCAGTGACAAGGAAGATGCTCCTCCTGGCACCAGCAGAAGGTGCTGCTGCTGCCCAAAGGTGCCTTCAGACGTCCGCAAACGCTGCTTCCAGCTCACCCAGGAGCCTCCACGTGTCCAATGACTTTTCYCTCTTCAGAGCTTTGAGAACAGTTATGCACTGCTTAAGTATTTAATTTATATTATAATTTGAATATATTATCATCACTTTATGCCTCATACAGCTTTGTCGTAATTAGACAGCTACTTAGAGAGGTCCTGGCACAGCACGCCCACCCCTCGCTTACCGCTGCCGATGGAGTCGGAGCTGCTGGGGCTGTGCTGCCTGGAGATGAGCTCGCTGCCCGCCTTCCGCGGCTCGGCCGTCTCACTGCACCGCCTCTTCCAGTAGTTGAGCTCTTCCCGATCGGCCTCCTGACAGCGCCGCAGCACGGCCATCGAGCGCCGGGTTTTCTCCACCATCTCCATGATGCAGTTCAGTGCCTGCAGGGAGGAACGCGTTTTCAGTCTTGCTGCCCGCTCATGAGGTCATCTCCCGCATTTGTCGTCGGAGGTACCACAGGGACCATCCCAGGAAGATGAAGCACGAGGTCATTTCACAGGAACAGGCTCTGAGCACAGTATTTCGGATGATGCGGTATTCAAACAGGCAGGTAAGACTGGGTCCCGTACCCACACGTGCAGCAGCGATGCTGAGCAGCACCATGGGCAGGAGGTGATCACACCTGCACCATGGGGCTTCGGTCACCGTAGGAGGTTTAGGGCCAGGCTTCTAAAGGTGGAGGTGAAAAAAAAAAACGCTTTCCTATGGGAATAGGGTGTCCATGCAAGGGATGGCTGTGATCCTGGTGCCAGCCCTCCGTAGCCACATCCCAACTCACAAATATTCAGCTACGGGGCCTCTACTCCACACCCCACCCCCCCAGAACATCAGCTTTAGAGCATAAGCAAGCATGGGGTCTCTCTGCATTTGTGACCAAAACTGAATTTCAATCCCATCTCTTTGGGGAAAACACTCCAGTGAAATACTTGGATGAGCAGCCTTGCTCAGAGGGAATAAACAGACTGCCGAAAGTCTGCCAGAAGTACCAAGTCTTGCTGTTGGTACCTAGTTGAGGCCCATAAAAGGCTGACAACCCAGGAAAAAAAGTCTTTAAAAAAAAATAATGATGGGTTTACTTATTCTGTAAACTCCACATCCTTGCTGCACGCAGCACATCTGCACGCTTGTCGGCACCGTGCTGGCCTGGGCTGCTGCAGAAAAGACCCGTGTGGGGACAAGGTTGGGTTTGGTTGCTCAGACAGCCAGGGCAGCACATGGCCGTGCTCTGCAGGAGAAGCTCCCCAGCTCCAGGCACTTCGTCCAGAGTGATTCTGGCTTCCACTGACAATGGGCAGAGAAAATCTGCCAGGAAAGTGCTACTGCTCCTATCTGCTCTCCCCACCATCCATCTTCTTGTGGTGGCTTGTTCCTCTACAAGGGAAGCCTGGATATGGTATCAGCAATAAGAATTGGACCAGGTGGAGCACGGGGTTGCTGCGTTCCACAGAGCTTCCCACACCTCCTGCCGTTCCTTACGTGATCGAGATGCTTCCACTCGTCAGCCCACTCTCTCTCCGTTAAGCGGTGGTCCACCAGCTCGTCCTGGTATCCTCCATTCAAACCTGCAACAAACCACAGCCAGAAGAGTGATTAGATGGACCGAGGGCTTTCGGCGCTGGAGAGGGAAGRTGGCCCTGAAGCAATAATAAAGAGCTGTATAGCTGGGATTTTACAACACATCTCAAGGAGGTGGCTCTACAGGGGCAATGCCACACCGGTGCTTTTATCCTTGYCTGTGTCACTGTCTCAGAAGTGCTAAATCCACTTACGGGTCTGGATCTGACCTGCTTGGGGAGCTGGCTCCCTTATTATAAACCCAYGGGAGCTCAGAGCTTGTGACTCAGGCTGCCCGGTTGGAAACACAGCGTGCACCTCCCACACCCCCCTGGGGAGAAACGGGGCGGGGGGCAGGCTCTGCTCTCCTGCTTTAGTGATTTTGGAAAAGTTAATTTCTATCTCCCTGCCCTCCATTGTTGCCTGCTGGGTTGGCTATACTCAGCTCACACACTGGGTCCTTCCTCCTCATCCTTGGTGGCTCCAGCCTTTACATGTATATAGGGAAATACAAACTCTCAGTCTTCCTGTTTTTAACCTCCCATGGTTAGCTGTTTTCTCTGAATTCCCTGCAAAAACTCTGCTGAGGACGTGCCCACCATTACACAGCTTTGGGACGCAGGGACCAATGCTGAAGTTTAACTGCTGGACCTCACAGCTCCTACGGCTAAAAGCCCTCCAGGCTTTCTCACCAAGACCGCCGTGCCTGTCCCGAATCTCTCTGTGCTCCAACATCTTGCTGGGGTCCCTGTAGAGGTGGGAGGTCGCGATATCTTCCAAGGTGTAGTGCTGRAGGGGCGGTGGGGTGGGGTGGAACTGTCCCCCGGGGTTCATCAGGGGGATCGTCAGGGCAGGGCTGTGCCGGGGCGCGGGGCTGATGGTGCACACCCTCTTGGCCGGAGGCTCCGTCGGCAGCGTCTCCCTCTCAAAGCTGCTGTCTTCCCTTCTGCAACCACACCGGCAGAGAGAGGGATTCGTTAGCACCGCACAAACGTACTCAGAAAGGGAAAGATGCAGATTTCGATCAGCAGAGTTTGGGCAGTGATGATTTTACCGGGAGGTGAAGGCAGGGAGCTAAACCAAACATGCTCAACTTGTGAAAAAATCCACAAAATGACCCTGTCAAAGAAAAAGTTCAAGATGCCCGAGTGTTGTGATTCATCTTTCTGAGCATGACCAAATTAAAATTTCACAGTTCTGATAAATTTAAGGCATGCTCCACATAATTACATAACAACTTTTAACTTGGAATAAAAAGTGGTGAAAATGAATCGCATCCTTCCCAGCCCTGACAGTGCCTCCGCTCGCCGCCTGGGGAGGCGGAGAACCCCTCAGCTCTCCAGCTCAGGCTTTTCAGTGCTACCCAACAAGTCCCTCTGGGGGACCAGGAACCTGCCTGGAAAAGGATCCCAACCTGAATTYGCAGTGCAGGAGGAGCAATCATTGGTGTCTTATTAACAGCCAGAATAGTTGTTGGGAGTGATAAGATCCTGGMTGCTGCCTGAAGCTTTGACAGTAGCAAAGTTGAAACAAAAGTCACAACTTCAAGAACTTGGCAGAGCGACGAAAGCTGTTTTTACCTGTCTGGACTGTGCCTCTTCCCATTCCCGTTCACCTCGATCAGCAGCTCGGAGGAGTCAGCGGGGGACGTGGTGTTTGTGTTCAGCAGGATGTGCTCGTGCTGCGCCAGGTACTGGGAAGGCGTCTGCTTGGCAGCCCGGGCGCAGTGCAGCAGCTCTCTCTGCAGCAGCGGCAGGTTGGCCTGGAAAACAAGCGTGGGTCTGGTTTACGCAGGCTGGGGGCAGGCGTTTCCAGCCCTTGGCAGAAGGTTTGCTCTGCACACATAATACCTCAGAGCAGTAACACCCAGAGCCTGTGGCCCCCAGTCAGGATCCTSCAGCTCCTGGTGTCTGCACTGTCAGATTTACTCGTATTTTCTCAAGAGCTGAGGATGGCCTGACATCAGTGCACCCAACAACCAAGTGTCACGGGAAGTGCTCCGTGCTTCTAGCATCTAACCACCCCAGACATGCTCCGTATGCCAACACTTCAAATATTCTAGATCTGAACATTTGCAAATAAGATTATAGGATCAGTAGCTGCCAAATGGAGCTTGGTTTGCCTCCTTTATCCCTAACAAACAAGCAGACATATTGGGACTCGTTATAATGTTAGCTTTCCGCAAGCCAGTCCCACATGGCCACTGCTACGGTCTGTGCAGTCTGTCTTGGACCTTAGCAAAATTGCTGTGGTGCTTGAAACGAGAGCTTTCCCAGCAATGACATGCTGCCAAGCGGCACAGACCAGCACACGGAGCGTCGGCAAGCCCCACCAGCTCCCTGTCACCTTCAGAAAGGGGATCACAAACGGCCGGAGGGGGAAGTTTGTCGCCTCTTGCAGCTTGCAGTGAAATTCCTCGATTGTCACTGTTGAGTTCTGAGAAAAGAAATTAAGAAATGAAATGACAATTTGTTCTTATTTATAGACGTGTGGGAAATGGCTCCAAACGAACAGAACTGGAAGGGAGACTGCATCTGCCACTACAGGACTGACAACATTTGCATCGGATCCTGCCTAACGCAGCCAAAAAACTCAGGCCAATGGAGCAGAAATGCTGCACTAGGCGAGGGGTGAACGCTGCGCAAAGCTGGGAGCTGCCTGGTCCAGCATCCTCCCAGCTCTGGAGGCAGAAACTGGCTCTGGGAGGCAGCAGGACCCAGCTGGCATCTCCTGCACCCCGGCCAGGTGGCCTGGGGCAGGCTGCGGGGAGCCAGACAGCRATTCCAGCTGCTCAGAGTTGCACACCKTCCTCTCCYCCTTCCTCCCTTTCAGCCCACCTTGTCTAACYTACCCACTATCCACAAATTCTCCACCAGCCTGCTGCTCACCCCACTAGCACGGTCCTCCCCCGGCCCAACCTTGCATCCCCTGTGGCTGTTCAGGCTGGGTGCTCCCTGGAACAAGCAACATTTCATAACCTGCACGTACAAAGTTCATCCCTGCAGCAATTACCGCAATCAGTGGTGAGAATGACAGTCAGAGGAATCTGGACAGCTTATAATTTCCTTTCCAAAAGAGTAAGCTAAGGTACTACCCTACACCCATGAAAATACGTATGCCTTCCTTCTTCAGCAGCAGCAGCATTTTGCATCCAGTGYTCAAGCACTGTGAAAGCCCCCGAGGTCATGGACAGACTCACGTTTGCTCTGCCCACGCCAACCTTGGAAGCAGAAATACTCCAGGCTGCTGCAGTCCAGCTACCTTTGCTGCGTGCTGAGCCTCAAAAGAAATGTGCCAAAAAGCAGAGATCAGCTCGGGAGCAGCGCTGGGTGCCACATGGGACCGCAGYGGGGCAGGCTGCGAGGTGCTGTGCTCCAGGGTCTCAGTCCGAGGTCTGGGCTCGCACAGCATTTCTACCAGTTAGTTTGTATACCTGCAAATATTAGATACAATTCCACAGCAAGACCTGTTCGTTTGGTTTTTTGAAGGGTGTTTCAGCTGTCCATAGCTGCTAAAGGGCACGAGGGCATACACGCACTGTTTGCACATGCACGCACTGCCACTAACCGCAGCTCTTGCAAACCCGAGTGTGGGAATGCAGAAGAAGGGCAGAAGATGCATAGAAGTTATTTACCAAGCCCTTTCCTGTAGCTGCACCTTCAGACTGTCACAGGCATGAATATGACTGGAAGAATCATGCCTTTGGCAGGGCGAATATGCAATCATCCAAAGCAGCAGCAGCACACCAGAAGCCCAAACCTCCTATTTTGCCCACAGCAGCCTTCCCATCCTCCACAGATCTTGGCAATAGTTAACTCTGCTGTGCCAGTGGGCTTGTTTTAAGATATGCAGGAGCAGCCCACAAAGAGGAAAAAAGCCCATTAAATACATCACTGCGTATCAATAAATGAAGTCTTTGAAGCGTCATGATATTGCCTACACACTCAAGAGCAGAGAAGGACTACCAGCTTTCCAGAGTCCCTGCTAGCAACAGGACCCTGCTTTTTCCATTACACCTCGCTGCCTTGCCAAGCAAAGCAGCATCGAGTTTGAGCACGCTGAAGTCAGGACAGCACTAATGTGGCTGGAAGTGGCATTTCTTTGTATGGAAGCAGATCAGAGGTAAACTGATCTGTGGTCAGGGTCAGGCAATCATAAATCCGCACAAGCAAGAGAACACTTCCCTAGTACAAAACTACAGGCTCCTCTGAATTGTGTAAAAATTTTCATTTACGAGAGGAAACGGAGAAGCCCAGGATAGCCCATGGCTTCCAGCGAGGCCACGGCACCAGACCTGTGGCCTTTATAGAAAAGCTTTGTCCAAATCCTTCCAGGTTTCCTTAAGTTTAGCTGCACACAAGCTCATGTCAAAGCCACTGGACAAACAGCTTTTTGAAACCCACCAAAGACAAGAAAAAAGGAAGTCAGCAAGTTTACCAGAAAGTCTAAACATTACAGAGTCTTGCTCAGTCGACAGCTCTGCTTATAAAGATGCAAACAGATAATATTGTATAACGTGGGCACGTGCTGGCTGCCAGGATCCCATCGCCAAAGTGGTCTGGCAAAAGCAAGGCGGCCCGGGCCGGTGTGCAGGGCTTACCACTAACGCCAGGACGAGGGTCCGGACCTTCTCCCCGATCTCTGGCGAAATGTCGTTGCCAAACTGCTGCAGGGTGGTGAGGAAGCGCTTCAGCTTGCTGAGCTGCCGGGCGCCGCACGTGGCCGGGAGCTGCTGGTTCGTCAGCGAGGAGGAGGAGGAGGAGGAAGGACCGTTGCTAAACCTCTGGGGTGGGGATGGTGCCCCGTTCAGTGTCGGGGGGGAATGGTTTATTCCGTTGGGCACTGCAAATGGGAGACAGAAGCAATACTGAGCCTCAGACGGGCACGTCCCTGYGGTCCGGTGTTTAAGGGGACCCATCTTCCACCCAAGAGCCTGCTGCTGATGGTTAATTGCTGCTAGCAAACAGGGCAGGAACCAGAAAAGGGGCTATGGCCAGAGCAGAGCCCGCACGCCATGCCAGAGGGCACCCAGCGATGGAGCCGGTCACCGACCTTCTCCTCAACCTTCCCCCGAGCTCGTCGGGATGCTCTGCAGCCCCCGGCACGCGAGAACCACGCACCCAGYGAAGGCATCCGCAGGAGTTTTCCTTATGGGATTGCTCAGGTGTGACTTACACCACAGCCAGTGACTTCCCCGGCATTTCTCGCCTCCGCTCAGTGAGCTTCATATCCAGGGCCATCCAACACCAACAGAACTAGGGCTCAGCAGAGCAGGCGCACCTCTATTCGCATTTGAGGCAGCCCRGGGGCACACGGGGTCAGGCTGCATAAAGCTGCCGCTGCGGCAGACCGAGCTGTGCCGTACACTCAGCCCGAGGAATTAAATGTGCTTTAGCTCAAAGTTTACAGCCCTCGGCAAGAATTACTGATCAGCGTTTTCTGGCCTGTGTCAGGCAGAAAATTACACCAGACAACCCAACGATCCTTCCCAGCCCCATCGTTTACAATAAGCCATCAGTGCTCATTACAGCCGGGGTCCCACTRGCAGATACTGCAGCTCAGGTGCCTCCACCTCACCCCGAGGAGGGCTGGCAGCACCCTGCCCCGCAGCGCCYGCCCGCCGTGCCTCCCCGGGGATTTACAGGGGGTTTCGCAAACGCAGTTGTTTTTTCCAACCTGGTCCCATCTGTGACTTTGCCTCCTGTAAGCGGCGAGCATGTCGAAACAGACTGAAAGGCTGGAAGTTTGGGAACTCGGCAAGGGATTAGAATAAATTGTTGACATCCCCGCGCCGCCGTTGTGCAATCTAGAGCCCTGTCTGCAAAGCAGCTGTGCACTGGGGCCCCAGCTCAGTATAAACCCAGAATTTTAGAGGTGAAAAGTACATCATCACAAATATAGTTTTAGCTGATCCACTGGGTTATCCTTAAAGGCCCAGCCCTGAATCCCTTATGGATGCAAGTGCTGAAGAGAAGGCCACAAAATCCCTTATGGATGCAAGTGCTGAAGAGAAGGCCACGAACTATAAAAACCATTTCAAACGACGGCGTTCAGAGGAGAGGCACGGAAGCCACCCGGCAGAGCTGCCCCTTGCACGCGGGGCAGGGGAAGGTGCGTGCTGTGATGGAGCAGCAACTTGCAAAAAAAAAAAAAAAAAAGATGCCAAAACTTCCGCTGCAGCTTCGTGAGAATCATACCAAATCCTCACGACCCCAGGGAGGGTTTTTCGGAGAAGGCATAAGGTACTTGAGCAGTTAAACCGCTCTGGGGCATGCTAGGGTCGGAGGCTGGAAAGGCTCCACACACCTGGACCTGCCGTGGTGAGCACAGGAGGGAACCCGAGAAGATTAACCAGAGTCAGTTAAGATGCAAGGGAAAGATAAGGCTAAAGAGACCATCAAAGGTAGTTCCTGATAACCAAGGGGTGACAGGCTCTTTCGGGCATAACAAAGATCTGTCCTTTTGTAGACGGAGAGATGATGAAATGAAGGTGAAGGCCAGGATTGAGAAGATGGAGGTTCAGAGGCAAAGCCAGCTCATGCTTTTTGTTATGGAGCGGTGCAACCTGAAAAACTCCTGTCCACACCGGCTTCCCAAAGGAGCAAAGGAACAGAGATGTCCTGCAGAGATGGCACGTACCCGGAGGGTTAGCTACCGTGGAGTACCAGCAAAYGCAGAGCTATGTGAGCTTCTGGCAATTACTCACAAAGAGCATTTCACAATAAAACTGTTATAAGGGGGGAAWGCCGCCCAGAGAAGCTCCTCTCAAACAGCAAAGGACTCCGCGCTCTCCGGCGGCCGTGACCAAGGCGCTTTACCCTCTTCTCTATTTCGCTTCCTCTTATTCTTTCAGATAAAAGACCAGGGAGAACAACGGGCTCTATTTATACCCCGGGAGAAGTAGGGGCTGTGCGACCCACCCGGGGGCTGCGGGGGACCCTCGGGAGAGGTTGCCAAGGATGGGAGTGGCGGAGGTTGATGGACTCGGGCGATGCCACGGAAGCGGAGCGAGCTGGGTYGCATCGGGGCTGCCGTTAGACGCAGCCCCCGTAACCGTTCTCTGCGTTTTTAGGCTTACCCTGCCTGACCCTCCTGCAAACGGCGTTACCGCAGGGCGGCTGGCAGTTATCTGATCCTGCACCTCGCCAGGATCTGCTCTGCCACAGACCACAGAGCCGGGCTGGGACCTCTATTTCCAGGTGAGAAGACAGCGCTGAAGGAAGTGAGGTGGTGTACCGAGACCAGTGGGATTACTGGTTTGGTGAGAGGAAGACGCTAAATTCCTGGGAACACAAAAGTCATCGTCTAGGGCTACTTTGTTAAATTCTGCCTTAGGTCCTCAATAGTCGAAGGCTTTCGCTGCTTCTCCAACCCTTTTGTTAGTGATCCGCAGGCAGGCATGGCCTTCCTCCAGCATGCTCCTCCTCGCTTGCCCCAACTGTGGGCTTTTACAGGGCAGGACACACACCCGCTGACTCTAACCGAGACCCTTTGGTGCAACTGAGAAGTAAAAAAGCAAGAACGAACTTCACCACAGGTTGCATCTCTCATCTATCTTGGAAAGAGGCAATTAAGTCATCTGCAATCAGCAGACTCAGGCTTCTTGGCCCTTAACAGTGTGCCAAGCAACCTCATTGGAAAAATTAATTTCTGTCACTTCACTAATGGTCTTTTTCTGCCTGAGCAAAAGGAGAGCCATTAAAAACCCCTCAGCGCATAAAGATGGGGACAATGCGTCTGGCGGGGTAACCCGGTGATTAGGGCTATTGCCAGCATCACGCAATACATTAGTGTGTGTCCTGACAGAGGCTGGATTGTAAACCTCCGAAATCCACTGCCAGCGTGAAGCTGTGAGATATCCCAGACACCGTCACGGACAGCAAAGCAATGCAGAACCAGCTAGGGAGATGCTCAGCGTAGGGGAAAAAGAGGTGAGGAGAGCCTGGAAAATATGCACGTGCCATGTGTGGCGGTCAGATAACTCCATGCTCAACAAAGTACAGCAGCTTTGCTCCAGAATAATGCTTTTTAAATGACATCAAATGGGTTAAATGTTGGCTAAGGGAGAAAAAAAAAGACTCTTTCTAGGCTATAAGAAAAGGCTGTACGTCTATCCTGTCTGTGGAGTCACCTCTGAGCAACACCCTGCTAGAAGAAGTGGGTGCAAGGCTGCACTACGGCTGGGCAGGACCAGGATCGACTGTGGCTTAGTAGGAAAGATTATAAAAAGAAGATGGAGAAAAGAGAATCTGGAGAGACAGCAAGGAATTTCTAAGGCTGGAAAATTAAAAAAAGGAAAACTTTCTAATCTCACCTGCAGAAACGCTGTCTGCAAAGTGAGATACAGCAGAGTGGGAATTAACTCCTCCAAAAGATACAGTGAAAAGCCCAGCTCTTGGCTTGTTTGAAGCCAACCTGTTAAAAGACTTCAATTTCTTAAGGAGTTTATGGCAGAAATCAAGGCTGCACCTGCAAAGAGAAGGACTCAAGGCAGCGCCGGGAGCAAGGCAAGAGCAGGCAGGGAGGTAGGGGGGGATTACAGACCCTGTTATACGGCCTGTATACGTAGCAGAACAGCAGGAAAGCCCCAGTCCCCCCTTGCTCGCAGCCGTGCAGCGTGGCTAACGCTCGCCATGCTGGTGAGCAGCCCTGGCCGATGGCTGAGACATCCCCGGTGACTTCTACAAGCAAAGCCTTTCCTCCTGGCTAGAGCTGGTCCCCAGGAAAAGCAGCATTACTGGGGTCTTACGTGCAGTCGGGGTGAAGGACACCGGCCGGGGGCCGCCGGGGTTCACGGGGGGCAGTGGCGGCATGTTGGGAGGAGAGGACCTGGACTGTATCTTCACTTCCACAGGCGATCCGGGCATCACTGGCACCCTCTTCTCACCGGCAACTGTACGAAGAGAAGGTGGTAACGCTTAGTGACAGTCACAGACAAGCACTTCCCCACCCAGCACACAAAGTACAGTTGCAAGGGCGAAGATGAGAGGCGGAGGGAAGTCACGCAAGGCTCCCACGCTGCTCTGCACGGCCCCGAGACGCCGTGGGGAAGAGGCAGGGTACGGCCCCGGGCTGGGGGTGTTCACCATCCCCATCTCTTGACTGCATTTTCTCACCCCTTGAGTCTGAAGATGCTTCCTCAAAGTATTTCTGCCTGTTTGCTTTGCTTTCCCCCCATTTAAGATGCCCTCGATACTCCCCAGGCATGCCCACATGCACCTCGCCAGCATGGGGTGCCAAGGTTTCACCTCCAGCCCTGCTCCCCAACCAGCAAAAACACACCCCGAAGCAGCCACTTTGGCAAAGAGCTCTCTGACCAGTTTTGCATGTTTGCTTTTAAAAAAAAAACAAAACTCAAAATGAAATGATCCTGCACCTCCTCTCCCTCACATCGGGGTGGTCCTCGCTGCCCAGCGCAGCTTCCCCGTGCCAGCATGCACGGAGCCTCGCATGCGCCCTATGTCCACGCTGCGGGGCCCCGAGATGGCCTCTCTGGAGGAACTGCAACCTCTCTCGGAGCTATGCAACAGGCAACCCGGTTTTTGGGTGGGTGCCGGCCTGGTGTGCAGGGAGCATTGGTGCAGCTGTGCCAGCAAGCGACCGAAATGGTCACAGGGTTGTAAAGATGCGCTGGCATCAGCTATTCACACCCTCTCTCTCTAGTGCAGTCTCTAGTGTCTAATACATTGCCAGCTCACATCGCAGCTTCTTTTTCGGCCTCTGAGGGTCCCTCCTGTGGACCCAGGCTCTGGTGGGGTATCCCAGATCAGCTGAACAGTGTGGCCACGCTCCTGGCTCCAGTGGCTAAAACTGGCCTCAAAAGGCATCCTTGGGAAGAAACAAGAGAAAAGGAGGAAATATGTGCTTATGCAAGCTTGGAGTTTTTTGGGTTTTTATTCGGGGGGTTGATTTTGGGTTTTTTTTTTTAGTTTGTTTGGTTTTGTTTTTTTTTTTTTTAAATCCAGACAGCTTAGCAGACAAAGCCTAAACATCTCCAAAGCGCAGCTCCCATGGGAGCCGACACCACCCCAGGGGTGCCCCGCGTCACGCTGCCGGCGGCTCCGGCGCCCGCCTGGCTGCAGAGCTCGCGACCCCGGACGATGCGACGTGAGGTGAATCGCCCCTCCGAGAACATGGTCACCGCTCCCTGCTCCTCAAGCCACTGCTTGCCTCGTTCAATTAGCTTGCTAACGAGTTGTGACCGCGCTCCAGCACGTCCCCGCGCAGGAACACCGAGGGGTTCCCAGCGCGCCCACCTGCACCCCGGCTGGGGGGCGAGGGAGCCGCAGGCACTCGTCTTTCCCCTCTCTCCCGTGCACGCAAGCCGGGCTTCGGACCGGTGCATTTTCTCAGGCAGTGTTTGGCTGTTGGCAAGTGACAAAGTCTGCTGGAGCTTCAGGGCAGCAGCCAAGCGCAYCGCTTCGGCCGCAGCGGCTCGCAGACAAGCCAGCATCGCTGCTCGCGGMGGCGGCCGAAGGGGGCTCCCGCTGCACCCCCCTGAAGGGGCACGGCTGAAAAAACGACCTGTGCACMGGGGCTCTGTGCCGCCTGGGATCAGTCCTGATGCCTCTTTAAGCCATAGAGGAAAGGTATTAAAGCGCATGCTGTAATCTAATCAAATTAGRTTACAATCTATTTTGTAATCCACAGTTTTTACAAATATCGATCAGCTGTAAGAAATTCAACTTTCAAGTTCTGGCAAAGCAAGTAAATGCTGCATTCCTGTAAAGCAGGGAGGCACTGAATAGACGGCAAAGATTTGCACCGAAATACAACCACAAAACCTGCTACTTCACAACTCCTGACAACAAAAGTGCTGCTTTTGAGAGCAGAGAAGACGCGAACTGGCACCCGAGCCCTTCGTGCCGCTGGCCTGGAATCTGCTCCACGAGCCACCAGCACCTGCTCTGCCACCACACACCAGGCACGAACTGGCTCATTTATTTTCCTTATGGCAAGCCATCCTTAACGCCAGCAAGGTAACAAATGAAGTTCATTATTCCTAGCATTTTTTTTTGCTGTTTTCAGGATGATCTGTGGAAGGGGGAGCAGAGACGAATACACGCTGAAAATCCATGTTTTCCYGCCCTTTCAGTGCAGCTGGAATAACTGGGGCGGTGGGGCTGGAATCACTATAAAACCTGCATCCACAATACTTCCATGGCAGAAAGATTGTGTCTTTATTTATTTAAGCCTGCTTTCACAAAAAAAAAAATTCTAGGCTTTGCTTTCATGAACAAAGTGGGGAGATACCGAAGCCATGGGAAACTACTATTAATTTTAACATATAACAACCATATTAATATAATATTGCAAACTACTATTCACCTACATTTGGTCCAACTTTCATACTATTTAACACTGACGCGCAGACTCTCCCTGTCATATCCATGCATGAATATGACATTCAGGTGAATAACAATGTACTGATGTAGGAATACGACATCATTCATGCACGTAGGTACCTATTCCAGCAGGTGAGTTTATTGGCAAGAATGGGAGGAGACAAACCTCTCCCTTTCCTCCCTCTCTAAATAAATGCAGCAAAATAGTCAGAGAGCAGGTTTTGTGCATGAAGTTAGGGGCGTTTCTACCACAAAAAGTCTGAGTTCACTCACCCAGGCAGGAAAGGGAAACGTTGCTAAATGACACAATTTTTTTCAATCAAAACAGCACTAATTGTGCCTATCCAGCACTCRGTGCCAGCTGCCTGATGACCGTCAGGGGACAGAAACATGTTTTCTCAGAATATGGAAATAATTGCAAAACCATGAGATAATACGCGAGAACCACGACCTGTTTGCACCCAGTCCCGGGATGRAGACGAGAGATGTGGTTCAGGCTCTTCTCTGCAAGCTCTCTGCCCACCTCTTCGCCTGCCCAGCTGCAGGCACGCCGAGGAGAGCATCGCGTCGCTCCCTGCCTGATGTTAGTCCTTTCCCACYGCACACCCCAAATGCCAACGCACTGCCACCCACCTGCCTCGGATAATCTTCTTCATCCCCTTCCTATGACACCCTCTTGCCCAGGTGTATATGACCAACCTGATATTGCCATGCTCTGGAGAGAAACAGAGCATGAAACCAGTCTTGAAGGTTTCTCCTCTCTCCTCCTCAAACGCTCCTAGGGCACATTAAGAAAGCAGAACTAATTTGGTTAATTTACAGGGGGGGGAAAAAAGTCACATGGAATTTATAACCCCAAAATAAAACCAGCTACTGCTGGGCTACTGCATGAGACACCAAAATCAAAGCCCGTGAGAAGCCAACACCTTCTTTTCCACGCTCTCTCCAACAGACAAGAAGCAAACAGGACTGTGAAATTTAAAAGCTTCCTGCTAATGACTTGGGGCATCTATAAACGCAGATAAAAAACATCTTTCTAAAACTCCTAATTTTTAGCCTAAACACATCCATTTAATGAGAATCATGTGAGCAAACCAGACTGCGAACAAGGACTTGAGTCAGCCTCAAGTTGACCTGGGGCTAAAAATGAGCCAGTGAGATGGTCCCTGGAAAAACACCGCCATCCCAGTCTCTTTCTTCTGCATTTCACTGTTCAAAAATACTTACTGGCTCACCAACGGCAACATTTTGGYGCTGCCTCCAGATGCACAGAGAGGATGCTGAGATGCTCCTCAAAATGCCTGCAAGTCACTCCACCGTGTCAGTCATCTGAAATCATGCTGAAGAGTCAAATGCCATAATAGATTTTTGGATGATGCTCTAAGAAGAATCATTCTTGTCAATGACTGAATACTCCAAGTGTCAGAGCAGGACATCTGCCTAAACTGGAAACACTGAGTTRTTTTCCTTCAAAGACTCCTTCCAAACCCTACCTAGACTTAGCAACATTTACAAATGTTGTGTTGTTATTTTTCAAGCAGTGCCTGCAGGACACAGATTAAACGTGTTTATGGCACAACATTTTTGCCGTCAAGCTGCCAAACGCCAGAACTTTGCAGTGCCACGTGCTCAACTTTGCACCCAGGACCTACAAAGGTTAACCACGGAAAGAGGCGTCAGCGACGTGGCCACCCGGCCAGGTGGGAGAGCTGCTTTCCCAGCCTCGAACGCGCTGGAGTTTCAGATGGGAAGACGATTCACTCGGAGAAAAACGAAACCCGATCACRGAGATGCTGTTTTAGTCTTGGCTTGATGCAAGAATTTCATCTTCTCCAAAAGCCGATGAAGCCTGAAGACCAGATTTCACAGCGATTGGAGTAACATATTTCAGATGCTGCAAAGCTGCTGTCTGGGTAAGGACAGCTGTAGGCACGTATCAGTTTATGCTGCGTGCCCTATATATTCGCGTGTCCCATTTAAGGAGCCCAGGTGTGCAAGAGACTAGAAAGCCCCAGAGCTTTGAATACACCTGAAACCCTTCATCCCTCTGCTCTCCAGCGACACGCTGAAAGGCCCTGGTTTTATTTGACTCTCCGCGTTGACTGTCGGTATGCACCGTATTTCCTTTGCTGCTCCAGTTCTCATCCTAGCATAACAAATTAAAAAGGAGCATACATCAAGATTAAGTGCACCTGATGAATTTCCTTTCTGAAGAGGAGAAAGAGCTAAGTGAGACAACAGGACAGCACGCCAGGAGAAAACCTGGGGTCTTGACTGGTCCTCAGGAGATGTCCCACTCCTGGGCTCCCGGGAGACTGAGGCTCCAGCTCTCCAACACAGCAGCACATTTTAGACGGTGTGGTTTCAACACCCACTCGAGATTTCATCATATTTATTTTCTTTAAAGAAGTCTTCCACCTATGGTGTTTAGTACAAAGAGAGTGTTGCTGTGATAGGTAACCTCTGAAGAATGGCTAGCATTTACTCATGTTGTAAACTGTATAAAGAAGCCGCCTTATTAATCTCTTCATGCCTGTAGGTTTGAGAAAAGGGAAAAGGCACAAGAAAAAAAATTAGYGACAAGTTAGGGAGTATCTCAAGTACACTGGAATTTAAATTAATCCTTAAATGCCTTTGGCAATTAGAGAACAAACTAAGCGATGAAAAAGAAATAAAAACACTGAATGAGGAAAACTGGATGTTACCTTCCCCCAAAAAGCAAGATAAGGAACTGGAGAAGAGAGCCAGGAATAACCTTGGGGGGCAGACAGACACGAACGGTCTCCTCCCCATCYGCTTCCCAAAGTTCAAAATATAGTTCAGACAGACGGCAGAATAATATCAGGAYGGGAGATTTGTATTTATTAACAAAAAGCAGATTGTGAACCTGTCTCGCACCCTTGCTGGGGCTATGGCTCCCGGGTTGCGTCTCCCATACACACGGTCGCATTTGGAAGAGGCGATGGGCAGTTACGAAGTGCCCGAGGCTGGCGGTGCTCCGCTCTGCAGGAGGGTGCTCAAGAGAAAGCCTTGATCTAGCTGTGATGGGGGAGCCGCGAGCTTGCCGAGAGCAAGGGAAGAGAGAAAGAGCCGCTGCTACGGTGCAGAAAACGTGGATGCTTTATACGAGTTTACACCRTAGCGTCTGCATGGGCACAATTTAACACCATCAGGCAACCTCTATGAGTGAGCACACGGAGTATGTGCAGGCTCATAAACCCTGCTATCAGCTCAAGACAGTAAAGCCATTCCTCCTCCCTCATGGGAAATGGATTTAAAGTGTGTGGCTGGCTGTTCGGAGGGCAGGTACAGCATCAACATTGATATCTTCAAGCCATTCTTGACACAGGTGTAGGATTCTCCTTGAYTGACTGTCGTGAGAGTTAAGATGGAAGGAGGAACCTGCCTGGCTTGGGAGTGATTTTGTAGATGCCATTTATAAATAAGCTGCACGGAGTCGGAACTGCTTCTCACAAACCCGTTTGCCAGACTCAAGCACTCCAGCTTTCTGCAGAAGTCAAAACATTAAACATATTGGAAGAAATAAGAGAAAAACATTAAACATGAGACCGCACTGCACAACCGGCAGCTATGCACAGGTAAGGGTTTGCTTTTCCCTTTTGCAGTTTGCAGGACAGAGAGAGCAGACTCAAAAAAAYCAGACTTTGTCAACAAGGCTTTGACCACTAAGTGGTTAGATTGAAAGTGTAAATTAACAAAGCCTTGGTTTTAGTTGATATCTTTTGAACAAAAGACTCTGTACAAGGGTTTGCCCAGTGGTTCAGTGTCTCAGGAGTAAAAGCACATAACCRTTTCATGCAGAAAGAAAAGGTTTAATCAGACCAGATGTTTTCAACTTTCATCTAGAACAGGCAGAATATGTTCATAACCTAAAAAGCCACTCCTCACCTCAARAAGTTAAAAGCCCCAAATTCATACCTGCCTCTTGAGAGTAAGGGACTGGAGAATCGTCCCAGCAGCAGCAGCCGAGGTTAAGTCTGTCAGGAGAAATTCACCCAGGAGCCGGGTCTGAGCTTGTTCTGGAGCCGAGGGACAGACAGACACCCCAAAAGGCAATTCAGCCCATCCCAAAACATTAATCAAAGCAAGGGAAATAAGCCACACTCCAGACACACCTCTCTTTCCACTGGCCCTACCACCTCAGATGACCACTGGGACTAGAGGCATGAATTACAGATCACCTACAAGTCGGCAAAACGAACCCTTCCTAGAAACAGTCGGTTGAACCAGAGTCTTGTTTCCCCACCATTTACATGGGTAAGAGTCTCTGGTTTAAAATAAAGCAATGCAAAGCTCGTCTAAATAGATAAAGGGACCATTTGAAAGAGGGAAACAGAGGAAGGACACACCTCGGTGCCCTCTCCGGCGGCTGGCAGGACCCTGCCTACAGCCAAGGAGAGCTATTTTAAGATAACTAGCTCAATATATCGGCCTGGAGAAAAAGCCAGGGAAGTGGCCCAAACCCATCCATTCCAGCCCAAACACGTCTATGATGAAAAGGACACGCTGCAGTTGGCTTGCGTCGCAGGGTTCCCTGTTGATAGTCTGAATGCAAACGAGAGTCAGCATCAGTGTAACCTGACCTGATAATGTAAATAGGGTGAAATGAAATATGGTTTGCCACCTCCCCAGCTTTGGCGAATGTTTATTTTGAATAACATACTTATCTGCTCCAACTGCTCACCATCTGTTTTCAGTCTCCACCAAGCTAATATTTTTCACATTTAGGAACTGAGAAATGGGAAGAATTACATTTAAATTTTATTAACATCTTTCCTCCGCTCTAAGGTTGCCTTTCCCTCCCCTTGACGGCTCTAAGCCATCTGTAGAGCACCTTTGCAGTTCTCCAAGGCATGCAGATGAGAGGTTATCTACATGCAAAGCAAGAGTATCATTACTCAGACTTCCAGAAGATGCTGTTTACTGCTATGCACTGCAATCCCTCCATCACCTGCTTCCAGACAGCTTCCCTCAAGCTCAAACTGAAATCACATCGTCAAGGAAAGAGCCAATATTTTATCTTTTTGCAGCATCACTGCATCAAAAAGCGGTGGAGGGGGAAGACTGAAGATAAGCATCAGAAACAAGGCAGCCAATACAGCAGCCTTAGGAAAAAAAGGATGATTGGTTTAGTCCTGACTTGGTGGAGAGGGAGACGGTAAGAGGTTTGCAGTCAAGATTACATTTCTATGCAAATATTGACATTTGCACATAGGGGGGTTTCCAGAGGTCTCCCTTTGCTCAAATCAATAAATGATAATTTACAACCAGAACTGTTGTAAAGAGTTGGAGACRGGAGCATGTCACATAAACAGGTCAGCTGCAAATGTTGGTCAGCTGAGGTCCTTCTCTGTCCTCCTCCCTCCACGCCAAAGCACGAAGTTGGCTAAGATGATACTATAGCATGTGTTGCAGYGGGTAACTTATGTTACTGTACAGATACTTCCTCCACTAAATGCGATCAGCCTATTTTTACCCTGTTTAGCTTGGTTTTATAGCACATCTAGGCTCCTGAGCTGTAAGATGCTGTGGGAGTAGAGAGGACTCAGCACCTCGCAGGAGAGCCTCGCATCACACAGGAGGGAGCTGCTGAGCCTGGGATAGGCATTTTATAAATCAAAAATAAATGCGTGTATCTCCATTGCCATCTATTCCTCTCCCACACACAGCTGTTTCACTTTAAATCTCAATTCAATGTGAAACTCAGATAGAAGAACTTGAAAGAGCAAAGTATGTTATCGTTCGCAACCAGTCCAGAAAGCAGTTAATAAGGGAAATAAGATTAATAATTTATTCTTGAAGGCAGACTGCAGATCTTTATCTGTCTTGCCCTTTAGTGATTTTTATAAAAACCTATTAATGTGCCTGGCTCTACAAACTCATCAGTAGCACAGGTTGGACTTCACAGCAGTTCTCTTCTGCTGTGTTCCCACGCAGACAAGACGGTTACAGCTCCGGCTCTGCCCTCGCCTTGGCCACGGCGGCCCGTCAGACAAATCCACCTGCATGGCATCCTTGCCTCCTTAGCCCTGGTTTCCTCTTGGTCCACGGACTCATACCGGGGCCAGCAGTACCAACCCATGGATGCAGGGCCCATCCCACAAACTATCGCATCCAGCAGCTACCAGAGTGGGGTATACATCAAGCTCCCCAAATTCTGGTCGTCTTGCTTCTACAAGAACACAAACCACTTTGGCGTGGTACCCCCCACTCTCCTGCTCTCTTTTCCATGAAGGAGCGAGGGAATAGTTACTCAGACCATGAAAGCTGCCCTAAAAACCATTTACACACGGTGCAGCAGCCACCTGGGAGCTGTTGCTGCTCTTACCAACACGCCATAGCAATTCCCTTCCCACACTGCTAGTGCCCACGCAAATAAGTTTTGGGGACCCAAGTTCATCTCTTGGTGTCCCTGCCAACAGCTTTTGCTCATCGGCTGTCTCAAAGGGATGCAGTGAGCACTGCCGGGCAGCCCGCGATGCCCCAGGGCAGGGAACCCTCCTCATCCTCGCCAGCCACTTGCTCTGCCCCCATCAGAGACAGCCACCCCGAAGGGAGGGATATAATCCTGGAATATATCCCAGCAGTATATATTCCTGGAAACCAAAGCCTACAGAGCGGCCAGCGTTTCAGTTTGAGGATGGGAAGCGCTTTGGGGGTCAGGGGAGCGCTCCTCCCTCCCCAGAACCACCCCCCTGGTTGCTCAGACCTCTTTGGCTGGGGTTATAGCCTGGGACACGGGCAGGGGCTGGGCAGGGCAGCTGTGTTCAAGCAAAGCCAGAGATGCTCGCTAATTCATTTGATTAGTTACTGCTAAAGTATTTTGGTAATTTTTCACTAGTTCATTGTTCCATTTAAAGTTACAGAATCAAGACTTTTTTTTTTTTAAATCATCCACTTCTATTACAATATTAAGAAATATTTACTCCTCCGCACTATTTACTTATTAGGCTAAAGCACTCTGAATGAAAAATGAAAGCAGCTACAGATATCAAACAGGCAATTATCACAATCATGGAAAAATTAGTTCTTAAAAGTCTCAGCCTGCTGCACTGCTCTTCAAATCCTCCGACTCCGAGCAAAACGACGGTGGCGGGAACAAACTTTCCAGATGGGAACATCTGTCTCTCATTTGCCGCAGGGAAGAAAACACCAGGAAGATTAACGGCTCCCGAGTCCGGTGGAGCCCAGACACAACACGTACAAAAGGGATACCATTTAGAAAGAAACTTGGAGCAACAGCTCAGTATCAAAGGGTTTTTTTTTTATTATTATTTTGTGGGACTTCTACATGCAGAGAAATGTTATGTCAGGAAAAAAAAGAGCTTGAGTTTCACTTATAGTAAATGCTATGTATAGCGAAAGCAAGAATTGAGTTAACCATGCTTATATGAATGATATACGGCACTTTTACCATCTCAGCTGCTTTTTAGATATGAAAAGTCATTATAAAAGGTTGGCTTTAAGGGGTTACCCCCCAAAAGGTCTGAAATTGCTCCCTGCCCAGAGCAGCAAGGCCATGGACGGAGTGATTCGCCCCTTTGGGGTCCAGAGAGTAAACACCAAGTTTACTCCAGAGAATAAAAAGTGACCCAACATGTGGGAARCTCGCAGCTGAAGGACACGCTAACCCAGCCTCCCCCGGCAATGCTAGCACCAAAAGTCCGTTCCTCTTAGYATTCTTTAAACTCTGCCGCAGTTTAGGGACCACGTTTACGAAGGTAGGCAGGCGTTTCGCCCAGGCTCCATCCTCTCCAGCCACCCTTGCACACACCGTGCAGCCCAAATCGAAGCGTCGGACACCAACGCTCGCTTCTGCCACGGTGCAGCAGCACAGCAAACGTGCAAGCCGTGCAAGCCCTCCTCTGCACTTCAACACCAGAGCCACCAGCTCTGCCACCGCTCCACACCCAGCATCGGCGTACCACAGCTTTCCTCCCCGTCTCCAACGCTCCCCAGTGGCACTTTGTGATTGCAGAGGTACCCRTTATAGCAACTCAAACTCTTATTTCTAATTAGCGGCCTAGTTCTTGATGTCTATTCAATACCTACCAGTTTTAGCTGGCGTAAGCCCACTCTGGAAGAGCACCAGCCTGTTGTACAGGGTAACAACATTAAATGCAGTAATTCTGAAACAGAACCCAAGTGCTGAAAAAAGAAAACTTCAGAACAAATGCAATTGCCCTTAAAACTTTTGCAAGCACTGGTTTTAAACCAAAGTTGTGCTAAACTCCGCTGAGGTATAAAGAAAATAATTTGTTACCAAAAATCCCACAGGTTATACAGAAGAACAACTGACACTGTAATTTTGAGAGTGGGAATCTTTTCTTCTTCCTGCTTAGACTAAACACCGTAAATAAAGCCACAACTTTTGTACCTGTAAAATTTTGGGCGACTCAAAAGGGGGAAAACACAGTGACATAAGCTCTAACTTTCGAAAGCATTTTCCACCTTAACAGAGGCTTTGAGACAGCCTTTAGGGTATGATTTTATCTAGCACTCATAAATCCTTTTAAAACTTGGATTGCTGGCCATTTAACAAGCAGCTCCACCCTTCTCCTGCTCTCCAGATGAAACACGTATGTACTAAGCTCCATTTTGTTACCTTCCTCTCCAACCCAGCAGTATCGGAAAAGCGGTGGTAGAGCCCAGGGAGCGGTGTTTAATTGGCATCCTCTTATTACTAATTAGCTCCGAGGGGCTCTCCACAGCTCATAACGGTCAACAGAAATGCATTCACTGATTGAAACGGGCTTCGGAGCAGCAGAGATGCTGAAGCAGGCTCCCAGGAACGACGCCGCTGCAGCCGGAGGAACCCAGGCCACCACCGTGGCTCCCCGTGGAGGAGCCAGCGAGGGGCCACCGCTGCTGCAGTCTCCGCTGGGCTTCTCCGGTCGCAGGTACGGCTCCGGAGGAGCCTCGGGGAGGYTGTAGGCTTGTCTCACCCAGGGGAAGTGTTGCCGGAGGATTTTGGCTGCTATGCAGCTTCTCTGCAGCGCGTCCTGCACAACAGCCTCTCGAATGGACGCTGCAATTAGAGGTGTCCAAGCAGACACAACATCAGCAGTGCTCATCGCTTAAAATCCATCAGCAAGACCTCGACAGAAGAGATTTAAGCCACAAATTCATCTCGCCACAGCTCAACAAACTCCATTTGAAAGTCTGGGACCCCATGCCTCCTCAGCTGCCCTACTTTATTCTTTAACAAAACAGTTCAGAAAAGGGGAATCTGCAAAAAGCATTTCAGCGGCAGCAGCGCTGTGATTTTACAGCACTGTTCTGCTCGCAGGCGGCTGAGCCGAAGAGCCGCCAGTGCTGCACAGCGAGGCCACAGCTACGGCACCGCAGCAGCGCGCACTGGCAATGCAGCCCCCTTCTCCCTGCCAGGCTGCTGCAAAAAGCTCCAGCGAGYGCTGCGAGTCTGGCATTCCCATGGCTTCCTCAGGGGAACCGCACTTCCCACTCAAGCCCCTTCCCAGGAGATTTTTGCTGGGTCCCGCAGCTTCCATGTTGTGAGTCTGGTTCAGTCCTGGAAGCTGGGGGGAAAAAAAAAGRTGGTCTATTCTGAGATACCAGGCTAGCGACCCTTCTTTTTCACCGCCTGGTGTTTTATATCCCAGCTCTTAGTTTCAGTAGGAAAAATAAAGTTGTGGMAGAGGAGGTAATTTTCTAGCCAATTCTGTAAGAAATTTAGCAGATGTCGAGAAAGATGCTGTTTCTGGGTCAGCGCAGCGAGCCCCTTTGCTTAAAGGCTTCCCACCAGCGGTCCCTCTCTGCTCACTGCAGGATGAATCCCTCCCTGTTTGGGAGCAATCATTTAGTGAGTTCCCTTTGAGAAAAGCATCACATCAAGCAGGGGCCATTTCAATTCCTGCTGCATTTTTAACCCCTGACTCCRAGCAGCGAAGTGATGGTGTGAAGCCTCGTGCCGCAGTGTCGGGGGAGCTCGGATCCCAACGCCACGGCTCYTGGGGCTTCGAGTCCTGCCCACCGCTGCGCCTCTGCTCCCTGTTAGCTGCTGGGAACCAGTTTGGTCACACGCAGCACCAGTTCCTACTGGGATGTGTACAGCTTGTTTTGTTTCTACGGAAGTTTCCACAGATCGTTAAGAGGATCTTTTGCACCAGTAGGTCTCAGGTAAAAAAATCCCTGTGCCCCAGACCTGAGGCTCCTGGCTGCAGACTGTCAGTGCAATGCCCATCGGCTCTCCAGCACGCCATGGGGGAACTCCCAAGCAACTCATCACCACGACGCTTTGGGGATCAAAACTGCAGGTTTGCTGCTGCCCTTCAGAACCCACATGAACCAGGAGGGGCATCAAGAAACACCATGAGCAACTCCCACSGTGGACAGAGCTGGCACGGGCTCCGCTGCCCAGGCAGCCCCCGCAGCACCCACACGTGATGAGCGATGGCGTGGCCTGGGCTGGCAGAAAGCTGCTGACAGCAAGGTCCACTCGAGTTTTGTGTCGTCAGAGAACCCAGAAATGCTTCAACCACAGCAGCAAGAGGAAAACACAAGCCTCCTTTGGGAGACAGCCCTTGTCTAYATGAGCTTGTCTTTTTACCTGAGCATCCCTGAGATGAGACTGCACCTTCACAGCGATCCTGCTTCACAACACACACAGGCATTGTCCATGACTTGGACAAGTTCTCAGGCCTGCACTACTCAGCCTGAACAGAGAGGCAAGTACAGACACACCTCACAGAAACATATAGCCTATGTAGGGCAGAGCCATCCCCATGCACCTCGGGAGTTCACACAATACAAGGTAAAAGGGGAACAGAGGAGGAAATAGTCTTATTTAAAATAAGAGGATGGATTCAAAGCCACCACAAATTCCCCTTAAAATCAGCCAGTAATTGAAGATTTAAGAACTTTAAACCTGGTTACTGAAGATGTACAAGAGGAGGTTTAAGTCAGAAGCTTTAAACAACAATTTAAGAATACATGCCTCTCCCAGTCCTCCATTTTCCAAGCCCTGCTGCTTGATGATTTGGTTCCCACCACTATAAATCAACCTAAAAACCACCACTGACTTCAAAAAATAGCCAGTACTGAGCAAATCTGAATTTCTTATAGCATCACGAATGCCACTGAGCATGCAGGGATCTGAAGCTAATGAGAACTGGTACAGCAGATCTGGTGTCTAAGGGGTGAGGGTATCCAATGAGTAGAAAATACTCAAACTGAGTAATACAGGAACTGAGATAAAAAAGTGTGCATACAAGACAGACCCAAACTAGCAGTGCCAGCAGCCCAAGCACCATTACCAATAACTGGTAAATAAAGCCACTTAAAAAAAGCAAGGTCATTTCTTAAAGAAGTGAGAGGATCTCAAGGCAGAACACCACATTTAATCCATAACAATCAATTAGACCACAGAGACGCACAAATAACAAGACCAAGGACACCCAAAGCTATTACCAAAAGCCTAAATTAAACTAGAAAAACCCAAAACTGTTAAGCACAGAACAGATACAAGTCCTGACCACCTGAAGAAGGAAGCAGTCCAGAAGCTCATAGTCAGAAGGGCTAGTTTAGGTGAAAAAAATGGTCATTTCTGCAAAAACAAAACAAAACAATCTAAACCAAAACAAACCACCATCCAAGTTCTACCACAAACCCAAAATGAAGCAATCAAGGAAGGACACAGAAAAACAATCCCCCTGGGGTCCCTGAAGTCATATTGTTTGTTCTCTTTTCCAAATATAAACCAGAATCCAACAGGGAGTTTGGATGGAGGCTGAAGAGCAGGAGCTCACCCACCGCCAGCCAGCTCCAGGGCTGAAGTTCCACCAAACTTTATCCAAAATTGGGCAAGCTGTCCAAGAAATCAAAGAGGAACTTGGAAAAGACTTGGGAAGTCTTTTTCATCCCCATTTACAACTTCCTAMAAGTGCCAAGTCCAAACTGAGGACCACAAGCGTTCCTCACCCCAGAGCTTTACTGCTGCAGCCCTTGCACCAACGCCGGCAGTGCTGCACACACTAACACCCATCTTGCTGTCCTGTCAATGTACCTAAGGTAGCCAAGTCTCGCTGATCACACCATAACTCACGCTGGYTCTCTTTAGAGAGCATGCCTCATTCACTTGGGCGCTAAGTACATTAACTGCTGCCCAGCTAATATTCACTCCCGATCAATGACACACATCGGAGCCCTGCCAAGATGACAATTTTGCCTCTTAAAAACACTCCTCACATCACTACACAAATCTCTCTTCCCTTTCACCTCAAACCCCATCAGCATGTGGAAAGCCTTCCACCATCCCACAGAGCTGGAAGCTCAGGAGCAACACATTTAGGGATGGGTTTTAGAGGTGTTTAGGAGCCTGATGATGTAGATGGGCACCTACATACCTTTAGGAGTGGGGCCACTGGTGCGATGCTGGAGCACCATGAGCCAGCACCTCCTGCAGAGCCCAGGCATGGAGAGATGGGGTTGGACAGGAGAGCCATTAAAGCTCACCACTTCTTGGCCTCTTCAGGGAGCGACCCCAGCAGASATGGATGCACAGCAGTAACTGTCTCTGCTGTGCCTCCTTCCCCTCTCTCTCATGGGCCAGAGAGGTGGAGATTTTTCATGGATAACCTCTGGAGATTCAGTGATGCACAGGGACCATAGAGTGAAGGTGTTGGCTCAGCTGCTGATGCACTTGCTTTTAAAGCATCATGCTGCAACACAGCACAGAAAGACTTTCCAACTCGTCATTCTTAGGGTTGTCCTAAACTAGTTACTAGTAACCTGCATTAGCCTGCTGTCCATCAACTGGAGCACAAGGGAAAGACAAAGACAATGTTAACCAAGAAGCACAATCACCAAAATTGCAAATCSAGGAAACAGAGAGCCCACCCAACAAACAAAAAAACCCCATCAAAACCCCAAGTTTGTTTTAAACTATTTTCTTTCCCTGGTCACAGCAAAGCTGTGACACAGTGCCTATAAATTTCCTCTAATGATGCAGCAGCGAGGCAGAGACCCATCTGTGCTTGGGCACAGGTGAGACTTTTCACTATCGTGTAGTGCAGGCTGCCTTTCAATTACACTCACCAGCCCATTAGGCAAATTAGATTTGCATACGAGAGGATAACTAGAAAGTCAAGAAATAGGCCCTGAAGTAAAATACATTTTATAACCTACATATCCCTGGGAAGAYATGGATGGTAAGTTTGCTATTCAACCCAGGGCTGTGTTTGATGTTCATGTTCTCCAGGTTTCTGCTCTTAGCGCTGGCGTATTTTTGAGGACGGTCTCTTCAGCATGCAGAACTGAAGCCAGACAAAGACATCTGTGTACCCTGCATCCCCACCTCCCTAAAAATATGCCCATTTCTGCGGGGCTTTGCATCATTTGCAGGTTCTGCCTTGCAGTATGCTTGATGGTAGATTAAAATATTACTGGCCCCAGGGAACTTAAATTGATTCCACCTGGGTTTCAATAAATATACCACTAAACTACAGAATTATTTCCAGCACCCTAAGAAGGTGCACCGGCGCATGCTGCCCAGCGGTATGGGATTACACTGGTGTCCCATGTCACCAAGGACATTCGGGTGGACTAAACAGTCCTGCTCAGGTGATCCTGAAGAATTAATCTGCCCATACGTACTTTTTTGTTTCCTGGTAAGTGTATGCAAAACAGAGACAACCTAGCTCATCTCCCAGAATCCAGATGGCACTTGCAAACCTCGTCTGTGTATCAAATGTTGTTTTTTAGATCAAGTGCCCCTGGTTGACAACACAGAACTTCACGATGCTATCTTTAGAGAGGCTTCTCTGCAAAGAAACACCCTTTGAGCATACGTTACAGGGAATATGCTAATGTGGCAGGGTGTTTTCAGCGGACGCAAATGGATCTGCTTCTGGGAGCTAGATACCCCAGAACAAGCTGAGCCTGGCTGAAGATGAAGGGTCATCCAGCTCCCCTTTTGATGCGTCAACACGTTAAGACTGCAGAGAAAGGTTAACGTACACCACTGGAGAGATGCAGAATGAGCTCACAGCAAAGTCCACTCACACACAARAATTATGCTTACCAAAAAAACCTACTAAATGAGTTAGAGTAGCTGAAAACAGACAGCAAAATCYGAGTTTTCATTCCTTCATTTCTCCTACAGGTTTAGAGATTCTCACCCTACTTTCCTGTTCATCTAAATGCAAGGGTCTGATAATAAACCAATGGTTTTCTTCCTGTAAGTCTTAATTTCCTCCTCCAGATTTCATGTAAAGATAAAAGCAGCACATGCAAAGTAACTTCTTTTTTTAAAAACAGCCCATTAATAAAGAACAAAACTCTACAAAACTTTCAGTTTCACACATTCCTGAGATGGCAATGTTACCCTCAACAAAAAAATTAGTAGTAGTTGTTAAAAATAACACCACCACCCCCAAAAAACCCACCACCCTGAGTTGTTTCCTATGCTCCTCAGCTCCAAGAACAAGAATCATTAGCTGCATGTGAAAAAGCATGAAAAACCCCTGACCTGTACAGGCTCCCACTAAGCAGAAAAACGGCATTACAAAAGCCAGGAGAAGACAAAGGCTGCAGAAACAGAAAAGGTTATGATAACAGAAAAGGGTTCTGATCCCCCAACACCAA
Source organism: Oceanodroma leucorhoa (assembly GCA_030449065.1). Classification (NCBI taxonomy): domain Eukaryota; kingdom Metazoa; phylum Chordata; class Aves; order Procellariiformes; genus Oceanodroma; species Oceanodroma leucorhoa. The sequence continues at coordinate 1,618,246 of JASVER010000123.1, read as the reverse complement.
GGTGACACCAACAGCAGCGAGGTGGCTGAAATAACCCCTCGCGCCCGCTGTTGAAAAGAACATTTCAGAACAGCAACATCAGGTAAGGCAGCTTCTTTTGAAAAAAGAAAGTGATCCAGGAGGTAGCTCCTTCCATATTGCAGGCGCTCACAGTAAACACCATATGGCCTGTTAATTTAATTAGGGAGAAGAAACCCCCTAAGTTTGTGATTTGACTTTGAAGGGTTTAAAACAAATATGAGGAAAATCGCTCAAGGTACTCTGTTAGGTTGTCTTCCTAGCTTCATCCATCTTTCTGACCTGATTTAGCTGGTGGCTCTCCCCATGCCGCATAGCACTTCTGAGGGCCTGATTTTTTTTTTTTTTTTTTTTTTTTAAGAAGTCCACTACCAGATGTGCACAACCTACACCATTGCACCTGCACGACTGCTTCCCAGGAAGATCTGGGTGGTCCACGCTGGGCAGCCAAGCCAGGATGGGTCTGTATCTGGAAGGAGGTACATGCAGTAAATAACCTGAGTACTTCAGTTAAACCCATCTCCTCAGATGCCAACTAGAATTTTTATTTTAAATCGTTCTCACAAAATGCATTGGCGGGTCCCATCCATCAAGGCAGGATGGACTTCAAGGTGGAGGTGAACCTGGCAAATGCCAAAGAACAAATGCTGAGGCGCAAAGCCTCAGGACAAGTCCGTTCCCCTATAAGTAAGTTTGCATTTACAAATCTTGAGGTCAACCAACCAAGCCCCAGCCATTCCAAAAGATTTCTGCATCTGAGCAAAGACTCACTGCAGCACCTAATTCCACAGCAGCAACAGGGACTCTTTGGCCAAAGGGGCTGCGTTATCAGAATAAAAAGTCATTGTCTGTTCTGAACATATCTTCCATGTGAAAGACATGGGGGGGAATGGAAATTCCGTTCTCTGACTTGGGGAGAAAGCAAGTCTAGAGACTTCACCATCCCAAGCATCCTAATACGGTTCCTCTGCTGGTAGGAGCTATTTTCTAAGGACTCATCACAACCTGAAAAAAACTGGAGAAGTAAAGTAAAAAAAGTCTGTACTGATTTCCCTCTTTTTTGCTTGAATCTGGACAATTCACAGTTGCTAACTGGCTGCTCTGAGGAGAGAGGAGAACATCTAGGATCTTTTCTAGACAGAGGTTTGCATCTGTGTATCTGTACTGCAACAGGAGACTGTGGCACCACTGTCACGCCGGAGCACCCTGCCAGGTCTCAGCACGAGCTGCCCAGGGCATCACCGGCAGGGAACAAGGCAGATCCCATGGAAGTGGCTGCTGAGGCACCACCAAGAATGCAAAGACACAAAACCTACTGATTATCTATGAAATAGCCTCACAAGCCATAATGGCTGAGGATTATGAGGCTTTGATAGGCTTTCATCTTCCAGCAGCCTGCTCAGGCCCAGTCAGGCCCAGGCAGTAGAATGCAACACCTCTGTCGTGGTGCTTTGAGGACCATCATCCCCCAGCAAGTTGCTCTGTCAGGAGCCACCAGCACAAACCTCATCAGCTGCAACGCTGCAGCATAAACAAACTCCTTTTGAGAGGCCCAGTGTGTCCTAAGGGAAACCAACGTTTCTCCATAGAGGTATATACTCCGACTGACCAACCTCCAGACTCGGACAGGGCTCTGTCACCCAGGTTGTTCGGACAGGAGCACAGAGGAGAGCTACGCCTGACGCCTCCAGTGCGGAGACGAGCTGCCGCTCTCCTCCATTCCCGCCTGGCACAAAGTAGGTCAGGGCTGTGTGGGCTGGTCCCCTCGTCAGGGGACGCGACCCACCTGTACTCCTCGCTGGAGATGCTCCGTGCCTCTGCAGAACAGGTTCGTATTCAAGTCCTAGGAGGGGCAGCAAGAGATGTCCCCCTCCCTCTCTCCTGTTACTAAGTGCAGCACCCCTCGCCTCGAGGCAAACCCAGGCTGCTCCGTGCCACTCTGCCAGCGGGAAATGCAGAAGAGATTTCGAGGGGTTTGGCGTTTCATGCAACCTGCTGCCCTGCAGATGAATCGTACCAGGAGAAAAATCACGTCGTTCCTAAAATTTTGTAACGTCAATTGGCGTGTATTTTCTCTTTGGCTCCTCTCAACAGTTGACTACACTCACAAATTCACAACCCACTTGTTCAATTATTTTTCCTTTTCTATCCAGACCCAGGTTGGGATCGGTTTTAATAGGTGTGCTACAGCAATATGCCAGAGACCAGAGTTTCCCATTTTCTAGTAAATAAAACCAACCCAAATAACCAAACATCTAAAGCCCRGCAGACTTCTTCCTGCTAGCAAGAAAACCTCCTCTCAGGACACTGCAAAGATTTAATTTACTACCAATTGCCCTCTGGTTATTTTACATTTATGGGGTGGGGGCTGAAGAAAGGAAGAAAGCAGGGAGAGGGTGTAATTAGCTTTGCTTGTAAAATGTTCATCCCAGTTGTAATAGCAACTGGAGCCTATCGGGGGCTTAATAGATTTCAGGGTTTTGTTCCTTGCAAGAGCTGAAGTGTCTGTGTGGGGTGGGGGGAATAAAAAAAGGGGAAAAAATATATAAAAAAAAAAAAATCAATAAGTGGATCCTACTTCTTGCCACAACCCCATATGGAAGTAATCAAGCACAAGGGTGGCAGCTGGGGCCAATAACAGTCACCTGCAGTTGAGGGACGTGGGGGTTTCGGATGGGTTTTTAATGCTAATTTCCTGGAGAAACAATGAGGGAGCGGGCGCGGAGCGGCAGCCGAGGGCGGATGAATAGGGACCAGCCGGAACAATGGCTGCACCTGGTGCCGGGAGCAGCGGCACAGAGCCGGCACGCGGCAACAGCGCACGGCACATCTGTTCCCCGCACAATAACCCGCTCCCCCCGACGCTCCGCCAGCATCCTAAGTAATACCGGGTCTTTAAACATTCACAGCTTGCCATGGAGCAACAGGTTTGAGCTGTTTCGGGGCTGCAGCATGCTCCTCCTCCTCCTCCCCTCTTTTGGGGGTGAGCTTAGTGATGGTTACCAATACTTTTGGTGCTTTCTTGGGTTTTTTTTTTCATGAAGGAGATGCCTTTGAAAGGGATGGCTATGCAGCATCCCACCGTCAGGTTGTGGTGTCCTGTTGCTGGAAGGAAAACTGACTCTTGGCTTTGTAGTTTCSATAGGACCAGAGAGTAAGAAAGGAGCAGATCTGCAACAACCCTGGCTCTTCTAAGGGGTCTTCYGGCCACCTCCGACTGTCCTCCTTCAACAGCACAAGTTCTGCCATGGACATGAAAGACAGGAGTCCTGCAGCTGGGAGCACGCCAAGGAAATTCAATACACGTTATTCTAAAACCTTAAGCTTGGCTTATAAAAATGCCACTGCCCAGCCCAATAAAAGGCATGATAGTTACACTTTAAAATGCTTTGAAACCTCTGAAATTGCTGTTGTCCTTTTGGACGTAAGCTGCTGACACACAAAGCAGTGCTAAGGTCAAGGTCTTGCCTCAGAAAATTGCTTGCAGACCCAGGAACTGAACCCAAGCCTCTCCATGCTGCACTTTAACTGTGGGATCATCGCTCACCAGTTCTTCCCGGCTTCTGCTCTTGCTCGAAACAAAGGCTCTTCCAACCGTTCCCTGAACGCTGCATGAATTAAGACAGTCTCCATCATAAAAATAAAAGTTGAACAGGCTCCCAGTGACCTGCAGTGATGCTGCCCCCAGGGACCACTCTGGAGTGTCTGTCGAAACACATTTCATACCTAGCTTCTAACAAGCAATCGGGTATGGAAATAATCACTAGGTGCTAGGATAAAGGCAAGCTTACAATCTATCCCAGAACAAGTATAGATAAGCCAGCTCTTATTATGGGAAAAAACCCAACAGGCAACAGATTACGACCATCTCCTGTTCAGATTTAAGAACTAGCCAGCATTGCCTTAAATCTGCTACGTATGCCCAAGTCCTCAAATGACTTTATTCAGCTATCCAGCTATACTATAAACATCGCACATGCACGTCAAACAAATCTTGTTTTTTGTCCAAACCCTAAAAAAAACAGAGCTGCAAAAAACAAGAGGCCACCTGGCTCACCCACCCCAGCGCACAGCCGTGGGAGAGCACTGCCTCCTGCAAAATGCTGCTGCTGGTTACTGCGTTTATGGGTCAGTTTGGGGACCGAAGAGCTGGTTGCCTTGAAAACTCAGCTCCTGAAGTCAAACCACGTTCTTTCCCTCCTGCCTACTGTCCCCCAGTGATAACCTCTACAAGCCAAAATCCACCGTGAGTCACGCGTGACAAAGCCCTGTAAAGCAGCGGTAAAATAATTTGGGACTCACACTTGATCCGACAGACAAGGCAGCATTAAGAAGTGAAACCCCGCTCTCTCAGGGACACTGGTCCTGTGAGACTAAGAGGAATAAAACAGAAGGAAAAAAAACCCAAGAACCTGACCCACGGTTCACATGAGAAGAGCTCCCTTCGCTTTTGGCTTCAGCGGGTTTAAACAAGCCTCTGCAAAAACCAGCAGATGCAACTTGCAAAAATAGCAGCATCTTGGAACTAAGCAGGGGCCATGGCTCCAGTCCCCGGGCAGAGCAGAACCCGACTTGGCAGCACTGTTCTCGCCTTTTCACTATTAAATGGAGTTTCTGCTCTTTTCCTCGGGGCATTCCCTGTGTAATAGACTTCTCAGATTAACGATTTATTCTCCTTGCCTTTAGCAATTCTGCTCCTTCCTCAGACCCTTTAAATCCTTCACTTGGCTTACTGCACTTTCCTGTTGGCAATATTTGCTCAAACTGCCTTTGCTTTAYCCCTTTTAACTTGTTTCTTACACTGGGGCCTCTTAGTTTTGCATTATTTGCAGGTTTCTCTAACCAGCGGATGTGCTGGGGTAGGAGTACCTGGCTGGGGAGGACCCACAGTCATTTAGGTGAAGCCTAGGTAGTCCCAAAAATCAGACTAAACATCTTCTCCATATTAATAGTGAAMATCACATCATCCAGCACACAATTCTGAAAAATAAAAAAGTCTTCACTTGGATCTGCTACCCCATTATTACGACTGGCCACCGAGTTTCAAGCCACCCTCTTCCCCAAAATACAACCACCGCTCTCACCTAAGCACTCGGCTCGTCAGGCACCCCAAACCCTTTCCAAAAATAGAGGAACCTGAGAAGAAAAAAAGTTTCCCGCAGGGCTTGAGCAAGACACTGGCAAATTAGTTGTTTAATGGCCAAAGCATGCCGCCCTGATGCCGGCAAAACTTCCGTTTGCTTAATCAGAGCCCGACCTGCAAAGAGACCGCAGGACCAGATGCTCCAACGTGCTGCGCTGCGTTCACAAATTCGGGAAGCCTTCGGGAGAGCCACAGCAGAGGAGCACGGCTCTTTGCTTTTAGATAYTGTTACTGTACAGCTTTGCTGGAGATTTTTTGGTTTTCATGCCTCCTTTGTGCTTTGAGACGTTGAAGTCGCAGAGCATTAGGCAGCACGCACTCATTCTGCCTCCTCTCCGGGGACAGTGAGGGACACATAGGAGGTGTTTGGTGTGTCTGTAGAAGCAGACTTACAATATGTATTTTTAAAAGCCTATACCCAAATGCTTGCATGCTGCAAGAGAAGGAAAACCTTAAGGYGGCACATGCAGTGGCCGAACCGGACAAGCACGGAGCTGCAGCCCATGCAGCAGYGCAACACCCTGCCAGGGAGCCCGGCCAGGCTGCACCGTGCTCTCCCGAGGGAAACCCTGTCATTTGCCATGCTTAAAACTAACCCGGACAAAGCAACAGCAAAAAGTGCCCCAAAAGCAATCATCCTGCACCAGACAGCCTAGCAAATATTCCTCTCTCTTTTTCCACCTCGATAACAAGCGATCCTCAGCCACATTTTAGCTCCCCAAACTTTGAGTGCTGATTTTGGTGCACCTCCCGTGGCTGGGCAGGATTTTGCCGGCAGACAAAATGGACTGCGAGTACTGTCACGCAGGAGCCAAGTGCGGCAGGGGAGGAGAAAAAGCCGGTAATATTTTGCAGAGTGCACASCCGGGGCAGCAGCTCAGCAAACGTGCAACACAGGGATCTTTACAACAAGCTGCTCCAGAGGGTTGGAGGAGCAATTTCAACTGCTGAACCTTCCGAAAAAACGGGGGGGGGGGGGAGTGCAGATTTAAAATACACACGCAGGATCGGGAGATTACGATGGAATAAAAGAAAATACAGCAGTCTGCAGCCCAACAGCAAAAATATATAGGGCAGGGAGGTCTGTTCTGGTATCACAAAATTGATCCGAGAGATTTAGATGCTGGTAGCATCAGTTGCTGCTCGAGGAGCGCAAAGACAAAAAGGGAGCAGCCTCTGCCACAATGCAGAGAAGCACTGAAAACACAGAGAAAATTAAGGAAATTTGGGAGCTGATGGAAGAAACCTGCCTCTGCAGATTTACCCCCCCGGCTTCAATACAGCATGCAGCAATGAGAGTAMAGCTAGGCACAGCGGAAAAACACGTTCTGCTAAAATACACAAAAACCTTCCTGCTTTTCCATTTCCCCAGAAAATGCTGAATCCCAGCCTTCTGCTCGGGGGGGAGGGAATAAAAATAAGAAAAAAAAAACCAACAACAAACCATTCCATAGCAACATAGAGAGAGCTCTAACGCAGCTCTCCTTAGAGAGAGTTTAGTATTTTTTCAGCTGCAGAATCCASGCATGCAGCCGGCTCCTCTGCTGAAGTTTTCCCCCAGCAGAGCCACTGCAGTCGACCGGAGGCAGGCTGGGTGGCGAAGCGCTGCRGACGGCGCCGCTCCCACCCTCTCCCTCTACCTGTGCTCAAGGTTGAGGCTCTCCCCAGACCGCCGGTGAAGCCCACATCGCTCCTCAAACCTACCTGGCGGCACGGCAGCTGAGCATCCCCCCGAGCATCCCCCACKGCCCCCAGATAAGCTGCGCTCTACCCAGTCCCGTTCAAAAATACACCCATCYATTGCTTACCCTAAACAGCAAGGTTGCAACGATCCAGCTGCTGTTGAATACACCTAGTTTCTTTGAAATATAAATAAAAGCGCTCGTCCTCCTCCTCCGCTCGTGATCTTCGAGCGCAGCCGGAGCCCAGCCTGCCTTCTCCTTTCATTAGCTGGACATGTGTCAGGTCCCGCACATCTGCGATTTCTCACTGCCTGGAGCCGCCTGTCCGATTCCAGGGAAACACAGATGGATCCCAGATGGGAAGGTCCTGCCAAACAGACCAGCTCTCCACCTTGCCAGAATACCCAGCTTAGAGGCACACACCCTCGGCTCCCTGCCTGCTCCCTGCCTGCGCCGCGCTGCTGCCAGGCTGCTCGCCAGCTGATGTCACCAAGCACACACCTACCAGCGCCCCGCAGCCCGGCTGACATTAACTTGTTAAATACACGTAATTTGTTTATGGCCGGCAATAACAGCGAGACGGCGGCGGGGCGGTGGCAGGAAAGGAGGGCTTCGCCGGCACAGGCGCTGCGGGTCGTTTCCACCGGATCGACCCTCCTGAAATCGGCTCTGCCTTACGCAGCGCCGGGTGTACATCAGCCTTCGTCTTAGCCCTCAATTTTGAAATCTGGTAAGCTGTTGGGTAAACTAGCGAATTAATTTTCTGAAGGTTTCCCCATGCATGTAAATCTTCCCTGTAAACTCCCCTCCAAGCCCCAGCGCCGGAGTTTGCAGTGCTGGAAAGCTGGCATGTGTTAGCAATTAGAAGCAACAACAAGATAACAAGATACTGATGTTGCAAGGGTACCAAACGAGGACTGGAAAATTCAAAGGAAGAGCAATTAAATGTGTAACATATTACTCGGATTGAAGAGGAAGTGTTAAAGGAAAATGTAAATCCAAAATGTTTTATAYGGGGAGTAAACTCCACCAGGGATCTCACAGCAGCAAGGGAGGCTCGTAACAGAAACCCACTGGACACAACTACATTTGACCATTTCCCGCACACCGTCCCCCCCCTTTAATACACAGACGTGACCGYTCTGCCACCTACAATCCTCCTGGCAGTTTTGAATAGCCGCTCCCTGACGTGCAGCGTGAACAACAGATATTAACTGGAGGCCCCTGACTAATCCCATCAGCCCAGCACCATTCACCGCAAGCCGGGCGCTGGGGAAAGACGGCTTTACACAACAGCATTCCTCGCCACRCAGACAGGCATCCCTGGCTGCCTGTGGTACTGCCCCGGAGAAGAGGCAAACACCCCTCCAGTTACTGCCCAAACTGTCCTCCTCCATGCCATCCTCCTCCCAGCTCCCACAAAACCAGCCGAGGAGGAGAAGCGACATTTGCATTTTGCTTGCAGACCTTGCACAGACACATTTTAAAATCTCAGGAGGGATTCACCACTCCAGTCCATATTCCTCTAAGCTGAGAGGCTTCAGGTCTCGATACAAATCTTTGCAGGCAACATTAACTCTCCCTCCAGCTACTTTTTTGAAAATCAGAGACCTACGTACCTTGCCAGGACAGCAAACTAAAAGCCTGCCATTGCCCAAGCTGAGGGATGCTGTTTTTTTAAAAGCCCAGAAATCACATGAGCTGAATTCGCCACAGATGGTATAAGTGTGGCGGGATATTTTCTTGCTCACAGACAGCAAACTGCTGCTTTTTATGAAATTTCCAATGCTTTGGTAGGCTACTGCTAACTGCCAAGCCACGGCCATAAACCTTCTAGAAGTACTGTCCCCTGGCATCCCACCTAACTCTTCACCCCCTGCTTCTCTGCCTCTGACTCCTAATTAGTTTAAGGTACCTCTACCCCTCTTTGGGAGGGGAAAAKGCTGTAAAGGGAGAAAAAAAAAAAAGTGCTTTAAAAGAAGTATTAAAAAGCATTCTGCGAGCAGGCATGGCATATATTCATGAAGACACGGGCCATGTCTTCCTCCCGCGGAGGACAGGCCCCCCAGCATCGGCAGGATGCTGGATGATAACTGGGGGGAGGCATTTGGGCAGGAGACGTTCCGCTGCTGCAGGAGCACATGAAGCTGCTGCAACCTTGGCTGGGCGAGCACATCGCTCTGAGAAGGGCAGCCTGGCTGCAGGCAGAGGGGGCACAGACTTACAGCTACCCTCCCACCTCTAAACCTCAACTAAGAGCAGGGATTTCACACGCTTCAGTTAAAAAAAAAAATAAWAAATGAATCACAGTCAAGTATCAGCACACGAATACCTGGAGTACCCTGCAAAGCAATGCTCGGGCAGCAACGCGGGTTGGGAACAGGCACCAGCACCTCCCGGCATCCACTTCTTTCTGCGCCCCAGTCCCCGCTGGTAGGGCTGCTGGCAAGGCACGTCAATAAAACATTTAATTTCAGAAAGTTTAGCTCGCTGGGGCTTCTGACACTTTTGATGAAGGTTGCGCAAAATACTGAAGCTCTCAATATTTCATAAGCTGAGATGGAAAAATCATCTCTAAATTATACAGACAATGAAGGCAGACAAAAACCAAGCAGCTCCACGAGCACCAGAATTAATAAAGTTATTTTCCTATGGACTTGCGTCTCATGATTTGCTCCCCGGTGCCTCGGGCTGTGAGGTCCCCAACAGGAGCCCTCCCCGGCTGGGGTCGTCCCAACGGCGGTGGCTCTCATGTGGATTCTCTGATGTCTTATAAGGAGCGAGCTCATGTTGCAGCTTTGCCCCCAGTGGAGATGGTACCAGGCAGATGGATGCAGCCCTACGCTTAAGGCATTAAGCATTTAGCATCAGATACCACTATTCCCTGCCCAGCCCTGTCTCGACATCACCAAACCAGCCTGAAACTGGCCAGAAAATTCAAAAGCTGACCTTGGTCCGAGCACGAGAGAGGAAGGGGATGCTGTATGACAAAGAGAAGATGCTCAAGAGATGCAGYCTGGGAGCTGCAAGATCTCTGGGCCAAAGTCATCAGAGAAAGTCCTCTTAGAAAGTACCTGGGATAGCTTGGGGTTTGGAGGGTTTATTTGAAATAGGTAACTAGCACTAGATATTCCCCCACCTTCTTTTTTAATCRTATTTTAACTTAAGGACCTCAACAGCTTGTAAATGTTTCACTTTACATAAACAAAAGCTGTCCCCAACTATGACAACTGGGTTGTAACTACCATTTGTGACCCCATGGCCAAATAAGTCTTTTCCCTATTTTTACAACCTAAAGTAGTCTGAAATGTCAAAAACTGAGGCCACTCCAAGTATTTTAAGTATAGTTACAATGATTTGACTTTATAAACCTTTATGAAAACCTACGCCCCTTTGCCATGGTGTCCACAGGCCAACTTCTACCAAAAACGCAAMATCCTCAGGACAGGCATCCCTATTCTGGCTGGGGTTGGGGCAGGAATATGCCAGACCTCAAGGCTCAGTCTCGGAGTAAGGAAGATGCACATGTGGTTTTGGGCTCTCAAGGCAAAAAAACTAAAGGTGGGGGACACCTGGGCRCCCTGAGTAGAAGCCATTGCAAAGCCTCCTTTGAACGGCTCACGGATTGTATCTTAAACATGACCCATGTGCCTAAGCTCGCCCAAACTGCGACCCGTCCCTAAGCTCGCCGCCAGCAGCGGCAGGTCCGTGGAGCCGCGGGCAAGCATGCCGCCGGCAGCCGGTCTCTCCAGCAGCGCCGACACGGCAGCTCCATTACTGCAAAGCAAGCCAGGAGAAAGCATCCCGCACGCCATGCCCTGCTCAGCCACCGCCTCTGCAAACGGAGCAGGGGGAAGCAGAGGCAACGCACTCATAGAAGACACCGAGACATGTCGCCTACCGACCTTGCGCAGCACCTGCACGTAACCAAGAGGCTARCCTGCTCCCCAAATATGCATTAAAATAGATTTTGTAAGCCAGACATCACCACTACAGTGGAAGGAAGAAGGACTGCAGGCAGCACAAGAGAAACTGCTTTCCCCGGCTTGCTGCATTAATCTGCTTCTGCTTTCTTCTCATGGGAATGTTCCATGGAAAGAACGATGCAAACAAAGTTTGAACACTGGGAGCTATTGATACCTGCTGCTAAGTGTGGTTTCTGAGGAAAGCGAGGAAATCTGAAGAATTTTTCCAGTTTCCAGTGGAATTTTTACGCCTATCACAGCCCATTGCCACAGCAAGCACAAGAGACCCGAACTACTTCTCATTTCTCTTCAATTCCACCCATATTTCATGACGCGCCGCGGCTTTATTTTTTTGCCTGCTGTGTTCTTACCTCGGAAAGAAGTTTCACTCATATTCACGGCAACACTGGAAAGCCTTTGCCTTTTTAAGCTGACCACTTTCCATCGCACAGAAAAATAAATCCAAACGCACCAAGGCGGCCAAAGCCATTTATCAGGCTAAGTGGAAACCGTAAATTCAGGCTAACTGGAATCTGATGGCAACCAATTGGGATCCTCCTCCTCCTCCAGGCTCAGGTCTGGCAGGAAAGTCAAACATTTTATTGCCTTCTTTATGCCTTACTTACAAGTCAGCGGAGCCAAGAAGGGACTGCTCCCTTTGAAGCGATGCTGGTGGGGTTGCATGRGAGGCTCGCTGACTTGAGTTCAAGCTCAGCAGACAGAAGCATGTACCCCCCCAAACGGTGATTAGACCTCTCCATTCCTAGCAAATTTATCACATTTAACAAACATCCTCTTTTCAATACATCCATTATTTAAATTAGCACATGGCAGATTATGTTAACAAGCTTAATTTGTCAAGTAAATCTAATCATATTGCCTCCTTCAGGAGTGAACGTGAGTAGTGTTTGGCTTTTGTGCCATTTCAGTACTGCCCAGAGAGGGGAAAAAACGTATTAAAGTTGGCCTTAACTGAGCTGGCAGAATTTACACCCAGGAAAACTATGATCAGACATTGTGAAAAAACAGTGGGAATAAAGGTGCGACAAGGAATTAAGCACAACCT
>JASVER010000123.1:1550565-1606318 GCA_030449065.1 Oceanodroma leucorhoa | reverse complement strand
GGGGGGGGGGGGGGGGGGGGGCACCTAAGCAAATAGCTACCTTGCTGTATGACCGTATATGTAAAGAAAAAACAGCCAGAAACCAATGCCTTATCCAAAAAATCCCCCCCAAAACAATACACCAATTCCTAAATCTAACACCCTTGCTCTGATTAGAAATCCAAGCCTCTGTAGCTGTCACGGGTATTTGAACCAAACACAGAAATATGGAAAAAATGAGTAATCCTATTTGGAGAGAGTAAAACCCAGCCTGCAGAGSATTAAGTCTAGTCCAACAGCTCTGCAGCTTGACAATATTTTCCAGATCAATAGCAGCTCCCTTTGATTACAGTGATGTGTTAAAATACATATATCCACTCCCCTCCAATTGTAATTTTGGTGACCCTCATCAACACCCCAGGTGGGTGATCAGGAGCATTTCTGGCTTTGGAAGCTGTGCTGATGGAGCTCTCTGTTGCAGCTGACTCAGGCACCACCCTGCTACTCCAGCAAACCCAGTTACCTGCCTAGATCTGACATTTTCACATGAGTCCTTAGAGGGCCAGCCAGCCCCTTTAGCATGTGTTTATGATGCAGACAAGCTTTGGAAGSAGAAATCCTCCCCTTTGCAGGTGAGATGATGTGCTTTGAGAGCCGTGTCCTGGATCAGACACCCCGCTCTGAACTCTGGGCTCCTGGTGCTCCCCACCACCTCCCCGTGGAAGATCTTTAACAATTAAGAAAGCACATGTTAAAGCTTATCAAAGCAGGACTTGTTAGCAGAACTTGTGGTTTTGGTCTCGTCCCAGAAAGGGYAGCATTTACAATCAAAAATATGAGCAATAAAATGCATGTGATGGATCCCAAGCCCCTTCCCTACAACAGGGTCATTACACCCCAGCTCGCTTCCTGCGCCTCCCTCCACCGGTAACTCCCCTCCTGCAGGCTGTGGCTTTTCCCCTGATAACGGCTTTTCTTTCTTTATCTTGGGCTCCTTTAACAGAATCCTTTCCCCCTTCACCCTGAGCTTCCGTCCCCTCCAGCCCCCGGGATGGTGCTGTTGGGGCTCTGGTCCCTGCCTGGCCCTTCAGAGGAGGTGGTAACTCCCCATCTCATTGCCTAGCCACGTCCCGGCATCGGACAGGCACCCAAGGAGGTTTATTTTCTCGGTAATTARTTGTCACTAACCTGGTAACCTTGATTTAAAAAAAAAAAAACCACCTCTAAATTTCTCACCCAAACCACAGTCTGCCTTTAAGATGCTTAAAAAAAAAAAATCCTCCATTGTTTTGTTCATTTTATCAAGTAAAACCACCAGCTCAGGATTTTAAGCAGGGCTCCAGTAGCATCCCAGTTTGTTGGCTTTGCAGGTTTAGCACCGATCAGGGCTCCCTCTCTTTTCACCTTACCAAACAACAACAACAAAAATTGTGTTTTAAACTTTTTTTTTTTTTGGGGGGGGGGTGTATTTTTATTTTGGGGGGCTTTATTTTTATCTTTTAAAAATCTTCTTTTGCAAAGTCCATCCTTGCCAGCTCCCTCTCCTGCTCAGTTGGCCCTTTGGACCTAACAAATGGTGGATTTGGGGAAAGAAAAAAAAAAAAAAAAAGAAACAACCCGGCGCAGCCCTTTGCGCCTGGCCCGGCATTCCAACTCTCCGCTCCCGGCTCCACCAAGTCTGATTTAGTAGCACTGCTGGGAGCTATTAGTTTACGAAAGAACCAGCACGCCCACCCAAGCGCAGACGACTGCGAGAGGCTCCTCTTACACCGCTGCCATGTGCCTTTCATTCTGCCCGGAGAAGTCGGAAAGGTTGTGGTTTCGCTTAGGGCGGGAAGCCAAAGAGAAACCAGCACGGCRGCGAGCGAAGAGAGCGCGGAGGTCAGCCTGAGACAGGCTGGATTTCATCCACACCCCGGTGCTGCCGCATGAGAAAGTATCAATTAATGGGATGCTTATTAAGAGAGTTCAGCCTCCATCCAGATCTTCCTTTTTCCTGCCTGGTGCTCCTCACTTCCATGTCCCATAAYCACTCCTCCTTCCTTTCTATATCCTTTTTCCCTTTCCACTACCATGCTTTTAATCTCTTTTTCGCCTTATTTCTGCTTCCCTTCTCCACTCTCTGCTTCCACCGTCTCCCAGCCCCTCACCTGCCTCCATCCCTTCCCTGATAGCAGAAAGAAGCCTCAGCATCCCCAACAGCCGATCCTGAAGATCAGCACGGTCATGCCCAACTATTACAAGCCCACAGCATCTGCCAAGCTCAGCCACCTGCCTGGGCGTCTGCTACTTGCCTCTGCTACCTACCCAGAAATAAAGCTTGCATAAGCCTCCGAAAAACACCCAGCATAGGGAAACCAGGCGGCTGTTCTCTGTGCACTGCTGCCTCTTCCCCCAGAGAGCTGCGGGCATGCTTGTCTTGGCGTCAGGAGAAGGAAGGCAAAGCGTATGGCTTGCTAGCCACAGCTTCACRTTGCATCGGCGTTACAAGGCAGAGAGAGCAGCCGGCTGCTGCTGGGAGCCCCCAGCCCCTGGGTCAGGCCCCCAGCCCCACATGAGCCTCAGCTCATGAGCTGCTGCTGCACCAAACGCAGAAGAGCAAAGCGTTAAGCGTAGAAGGGGAAAACCAACAACTAGTGTGGGTTATGCGTCCCACCAGATTCCCTTTTGGAGGYAGAAATAACAGCAAGATTAAGTGACATGGGTGGTAACATAAGAAGTCTTCTAATAGCTGCCACAATTTGGCCAGCTCATTACCCAAAAATGCCCATTTTGGATGTAGGATAGAGTTAACCCCCCGAAACTGAAGATCAGCTCTGGTGGGAGAGGCAGGGAGAAATGAAAGGAGAAAACAAGCAATGAAGCATCATTTTGGAGTCACTAGGGTTTTGAGATTCTCCAGCCGGCTTCTATTAGGACTGTAGCAGTATTTGGGTGGCTACAGAAAAGGGGAAAAAATAAAKGGAAAGACTCATTTCCAGAGGTGCGGAGCAACCATCAGGTTCCCTCCCATGCCTCTGCACTTCCACTGCCTCTGGGGTGCTTGGATCAGCTCAAGGAGGAYCAGGCACAGTGAACAAGGACCTGAAATTTTATTACCTTCATCTTCTGTCGGAAGCAGAGCCTACTCGCAGATTTACAGCTCGTGTCAACAGGAAGTTCATGTTTACAAGTTTCCAGGAAAAAAAGCCAGCATTCCTGTCCTATGCGATAGCTCGGTGGGGATGCTGTCTCACGTGGGAGTTCTCAGATTGGTATGCTAGACAGGAATGAGTTTTAGCCATGTAAAACATCCAGACAAAAAGATAAAGCTATGAAAAAAATTGAAGGCCAGAA
The DNA here is from genome assembly GCA_030449065.1 of Oceanodroma leucorhoa. NCBI lineage: Eukaryota > Metazoa > Chordata > Aves > Procellariiformes > Oceanodroma > Oceanodroma leucorhoa. Next base: position 1,603,003 of record JASVER010000123.1, on the reverse strand, counting down.
GGAAAACAATAATTCAGCAATTTCATGGAAAATACACAGCAAGACAGCATAGCCATGTCTGGAAAAATACTTTTTTAGCATCTGGGATTCACACTTCAAAGAAACAGAAGACTTTTAAGAGGATGAAAAACTATATTCAGGCRCTAAAATGGATTTTTCTCCTCTGGTCCAAATCTCTTCTCATTCCCATTACACTGTTCCTCCAAGGGTCAGCAGCCAAGCTCGGCCCACGGTCACACCGGGGTGGCCCCTTCCAACAAGCGCACGCATGGGACCATAGTGGTGTCTGGTGGTGCTGCTGGATCCACCGGGACCTGCCAGAATCCACCAGGATCCATCCTCCCCTCCCTGAGCTCAACCCCAGATCAAGCCCCCTCTTCTCTGCAGCCACCAGCGACTGGAAAGCTTGGAGTGATGGTGAAACCACAGCCCATAACCAGAAAGCGTTGGTAGCAGCAGCTCGCTTTAACCCCGAAGCAGGGCCATGCCAGCTGCAGAGCAGATCTCTGGCAGCAGTGCCACCTCCAAGCCTTCCCGAAAGGGAAGCGCAGAAAGCTGGTTTGCACAAAGGCGTTCCAGCACCCTGCGCATCTCTGCAGCCGGCACGCTGCAAATTCACACCCGAATTTCGCAGCAACTTCCCTGCGCAGAAAAGCCACACTGTCAGAGTAGAACTTCAAATGCTAAACCTCGAGTTGAGGATACCACTTATTGCCTTCAGCAAGCAGGAGGCTTGGGCAGAAACAGCCCCATCCTGTGAAACGTGGACTTAAAATCTTTCCCTTCCATATGGTTATTAAAAAAAAAAAAATCAAAACCAAACAAAAAACCTTACCCTCTTTCAAAAATTACCCAAAACAAGGAGACATCAGGACAGCCAAAGGTCAAGCAGCCAGCACTCTACCAGGATGCCAGAGAACCATATTCAAATCAGTAAATATTTATTTAGGCCATGTTGTACAGTTTAGTAAATACAATTACAGAGCGCCTAGGGTGGTTTCTGATCTCCTGAGCACTTATCGGCCCCAGAGAAAGTTTCTGTCTTGACAAATGGACATTTTCCAACAGAAGAATGATTCAATCAGAAGATTCTTCTGAAACAAACTCATACAACAAAACACAACAGGTACAGAAAATCAAGTCTCAAAAAAAAATACAGCTAACTCCTCCCAAGAGAAAGAGCTGAAGAAAACCAGCTGACAAAGCACACAACCCACCCACCTTTAAGAACTTGCAGGATTTAACATGCAGAAGCTCGAGACCAACCCAGCCAAAGAGGAAGCCCATAGCTGCTGGAGGCATCAGCTCCCTCCAACACCCCCATGTCTGTACCCAACACTTTCAGCCGTAGCTGCCCCCAGCACAGATTTAGGGTGACCCACTCACCCAGGGGTGCATATCTCCACTCACTTCCTGGGCGTTCGAGCTCTTTCCATATCAACCCAGCAACAACTAACAACAAAATTCCCAATGGAGTCAGAGAGACGGGGAGGAAAGAGTCATGCAAAGTTCCCAAAACTTATTTTTCCATCCTAAGTGCTTAGGAGGAAATACACCATTACCAAGGAGCTGCCTGCCCTGGATCCGAGCATTTTACATCCAGGTGACACCGTCCCTACACAAAGGGACAGGAGCCATCAGATCCCTTATCATTTCTATGTAGGAGAAAGGGGGACCCGCTCGTGCTTCGTGCTCCTCCTGGCAAGCTCCCTGCGGCAGTGGAGGAGCCGAGCGAGCGCTCAGCACCCTGCACTGCTTYGTGCAAGCCCAGCACCCCCTGCCTCTGCCTGCTCCCACAAACCTGGGAAGTAATATGCTGAAAAACATTTGAGATGGTACAAAGAGAAGATTTTTCTATAGACAGAAAGGAGCATTTGGTGAGAGCATCACATCAGAGAGTCAGAGGTCTTTCACCCCACGCACCGGATGTACATGTTCAGACAACTGTCAAGAGCTAGAAGAAGTCAAATGTCTGTATGCTGAAGTTAATTAACGTGCACATAGGGGAAGGAGGAAGAGGCCAAAAATTACCTTCAGTCCAAAACTCAGATTTACTAAACTTGAAACTTCAACAGCTGTCGAAATCTTGATTTTCTACACCAGGAGTTATTAAAAAAAATAGATCTCAGGGGAAAGAATAAGAAAGAAACATCTTAATTTAAAAAACAATAATAAAAACCTGGAGCAGGAGATGAAAGAGAGATGTTCATCAGCAAAGCTCCTCCAAAGTGGGGTTGGATGTGATGGCACAGGCAGTTAAAAGGCAGCATTCTGGAAACAGCTGATTTGATTTGGCTGTGTTGCTACTGAGAAAAAAAAACCCCACCACCAGCTCGAGCATACATTTACTTCCTCTTCATTTCATTAATCCTACCCAGAGCCGTCGCTGAGGTGAAGCTGCGTTTGTCGCCGGCAATTCTGCTTTGGGGTGCACTCTGTCCAGGTGAACTGGCACGTTGTGGGGCTGCTCTTAACTTTTCCCAGCTGTGTTTTGCTGACGGTCCCGAACGTCTCCACCTGTTTCTGCAGACGGAGCAGCTGCAGTTAAAGGCAAACACCTGGCCTGCCGCAGCCCTGCCCGCCTTGCAGGGGGAGATTAGAGTTACAGCAGCTCCTGCCCTACTTAAGGCCGTATCAGTATTTGGATTATAAATGCTATATTTGTGGTTAATAACCTGCTGCTTTGGGCCCAAGTAACCTGAAATGCTGCATGCTGAGTTTTGAGTTCAGCACGACTCATTTACGTCCAGCTAATGACCATGGTATGGGAGAGATGAGTGACAGATACACCACCGGCAAGGTATGGGAGAGATGAGTGACAGATACACCACCGGCAAGGTATGGAAGAGACGAGTGACAGATACACCACCGGCCCTACTCAGGGCTGTAGACCACCATCGAATGCCCCAACGATCGTACACTTACAACCAGTTGCACACCTCGCACAACAGCTTTGGGTTGCACCAACCCAACCAGGGCTGCTGGTGGGTCTCGGCCCAGGCCGGGGCGGGCGCAAGCACGACATGCCGCAGCTTCTCCAGCACCACGGCAGCTGAGCCCAGCCACCACGATGTGCTCCGGGCAGCGAGGCTCGCAGGACGCYCTGCTCGGTGCAGGGGAAGGCAGACCACACGTGCTGTTAGCTGCTCATGTTTGACCTGATGCTCCAAGCTATAGCGTGGGTACTTTGAATTTTACTTCTCTGCAGATCTAGAAAACTAGATGACAAATACATATCCTCTAGGGAACGTCATTATGAGCAGAGCAAGAGAAGTACTAAAACCATTTTCTGAGGGATTTTTACAGCAGCCATTTCAAACAACACCTCTCTCCAAGTTAATACTGCAGTCTGAGCAGGCTTCTAGTCCACGAGTTCATTCTTGGAGACCTCTTACAACCAAACAGCAGTGTAATGCATCTACCTGACTAGCAGTGCTGCTTCAGCATTTCTTTGCACCATTTTCCTGCGAGTCCTTGTTTAGTGATGACAATATTTATACTAGGAACACAAGAATATGCAACACTGTAGAGACAGGCAGTGCACTTAAAAAAACCCAAAGAAAACCACCTCCCAGTAGGCTCCAAATGTCTGGACACTACAGCATCAGTAAAAGAAGCTCTCTCTTACTTAGCAGTGATTTTTAGATGACTTGAACCTAATTCAGAATCGTAGTCATACAGGAAAAAAAAATCCATGAGATATAATAAACTTTTGGAAGAAAGGAGATAATCTGAGGGCAAAAATTAGATCTTGCAGAGACAARCTGACAGGAATTAGTTCAAGAAACCCTGCAGGGTCAACTTGTATTGACTATAGAAGATCCTTTTGCAAATTAAAAGGTTTTCCTGCCTCCTTGTTTCGGCATATGGAAAAGATCCAAATTCACCCCTTAAGGTTCACACCAACGACAGAGGCTGTTTAACGCCAGAAGGAGTCTCCGAGATGGGACGTTCAAATGATAAGAGGAAGTGCTGGAGGTGCAGCTCACTAAATTCTTCCACGTGTTCAAGAGTCGAGTCCAATCAAACCGACATTTGTAGAAGTTCCTCTTGGGTACCGTTTCCAAAGATCTGCGCCCCTGTGCCTCCTGGGTACTCAGCCTCCCACTTGCCTCGGCCGTTTCACAGTACACCTCTGCAGGCAGGAGAAGTTTACTAAGAAAATGGAGCGTGGCCGTCTTCTTGACCCATGCAGAACAGCTAATCCCAGAGGGATAATAGTGCTTTAATCAGGAAACAATAGGACCTTTGATAAAGCATATAAATTTTATACAAGCCCTACTAAAATATTCCTTAGTCTCTGGGACTGGATGACGGACCTCTAAAATGAATTTTGTATGCGCCTGTCTCAAGCCATGTAACATAACACGAGGCAGGGAGAGCATACTGCTCTTTCTTGTTCGCAAGACACCGTAAAATCTGTAACAGCGCTGGAGGCAAATTTCCCATGCCAAYTGACATCTGCGTGCTACCCCTTCAACAAAATGCCTCATCCTCTGCCTRCCGGAGGAGCCAGAGGACACCACAATCTCCAGCTCATCCAGTTCCATCTCTCCAACTCATGGCACACCTCCTGCGTGCCAAAAGTGGGACTGATCGTGGTATAGCCATCCTGCCCCCAAGAAAGTGGACCAAAACCACCAGCTGATTTCATACAGACTGACATACAGCTGTGAGATGGCAGGAACTTCGACAAAGCCAACCTGAGCTGCAGTTAAGCTGGTGACCTCCAAGCTGAACCTTCAAGCTTCTGCAAAACTGAGAATCAGTGCCAGGTTTTGCATTAAAAAAAAAATAGATTTGAGAACAATTCCTCATTACAACTTTGGTGTAGAAATCCACTTTATGCTCATGGTACAGAAATCCTCAGACACTTGTTTTCTTACCTCGCAAGACTTTGCTCYGGCACCAGAGAAGAACCCAATGAACTGACATTTCACACTTTCTTTTACCCTCAAGTATAAACACACAACTGCTGAGAGAAAATAGTGATGCTCTGACCTGATACAACCAGTCGTGTCAAAGGATAATTCCTGTGCTGTATCAGTGACTGGAATTACCACAGCTTTGCCAACGGCTTAATGACATGGAAACTCAYGCTCCCACTGCCAGATTTGTTTGTTGGGGTATAAACTATTTGGATGCCCCAAATATTTTGCTTCTGTGTTAATAAAACAGGTGTGAAGAGGTGCATCTCCATTCACAGAGCCACCRCTTGGAGAAGCACAGCCATTTGGACAGTAGCGTTGGTGACGGATTTAAATTCCTGGCGTGTTGCGTGTACGTGGGCAGATCTGTCCGTTGTCTCGTCCTCATCCCGGTTGTTCCTGCTGACCTACAGACTCACCCCATGTTGGAGAAGCAGAGTCAGCAGAGAGAGGGCTACTGCAYGTGGTCACCTAAACAAGTCCACGCATGCCACCGCTTCTTGTCCCATTTGGTTTTTTTTTGCTTTTCTTTGGGGCTGTCTGGAGAACCAGCATTGCCTTGGCCTTCAGACTGGGAGGGGCTATAGAAATCCTGCACAAAGMAGCGCAAAAAGCAACTTGCTGCAAAATTCTGCCAAGGGAGGCTTCGTGCAGGGCAGAGGGGGGTGTTTGGGGAGGCACCGAGGTACCGCTGCAGCCCAGCAGCACAGGGCGGGGAGGTGAACAGCGGCTGTTCCTAACAGGGCTCACTCACAGGTCACCGAGCATAGGAAATATTCCTGAAATAACAACGGGCTTCCACCGAATGGGGCTCTCAGAGCCTGGATGGTGGCTGGATCACGTCTGCCCAGAGTCCACCTGAAGCAGGACCAGCTCCGTGCGGTGCTGCCAGGTTCTCCGGGGCTCCCTGGGCCACCTTACACCACCAAGAGCACCGGCAGGACAGTAAAAGTGCAGTGCTGGTGGGAACTGAGGCAATCCYTACTGACACATGCAAAAGGGAAAGCGGAGATCCTACGCCAGCCAAACCATCTTGCATGGTATCTGTGAGACCGAAGGCAAGAATTTCTGCGCGGACGAGATCCTGGTCTCTGATGGTTTGCTCAGCTGTCCATACACCATCAGAAAAGTCATCAGCACTGATGGTGGATCAAGGAGATGTGGTAAACAATGTTCAGGAGTAGTGACCGAGTCTAYGAATGTTATTTTTGCGAGCATATTTTACCATAAAAATATAACAAATTTCATTCCATTAACTTTATATCAAACTTAGCTTTCTTAATTAGAGGTACAGGGCTCAAGGGAAACTGCTGTAATTATTAAATGGGAAATAAAACCTGATGAACACAGTAGCTGCAGTGACTGAAGATTTACAATTTAAACAAAACCGGTAGCAGGCAAATCAAGAAACATCTAAAAATTACCCGCCCAACAGTTTGTGTGCTCTGATAGTTGTTTACCCATTCACATGCACAAAGAGGTTTTATTTTTCCTCTTGCTAAAATCAATACTACACAGGGAAAAAAAAAGGTTTGTTCAACGAGACAAGTATATTCAAGTARAAAACGGATGAACAAGTGCCTGTGAACATTTCAGGAGTACCGCAGTGCGAAACCAGTGCAAGGCCAAGCGGGTGCTGTTACACATGGGTGGCAGGGATGGCAATGCTAAAATCAAAGCGGGCGCAGGTCGCCTCCGCCGCTCCCTTTGGAAGGTCCTCATCCACAGGCTTTCCAAAAGAGGGGTATCTGCTGCTGTCCAAGATTCTTCCTAAGAAGATTCCAACAAATTAACTTCTGGGTGCTCAGCATACCTAGATACAGAGGACAGACCACACTTTCATGGAAAAATCATCCCCTGGGGGAAAAAAGGCACCAACCAGTGTATTCTGAAATGTGGAGACTCAGGTGAACTAAGGGCAGTAATCTGGAGTCAGGTATTTTGCAGCAGAGGAGTAAATGAACAGTWGTAAATGAATGCAGACAATCCACCAAAAATTCAATATTGTGTGATGCTGATTTGCAGTTCCTGATACCCCATAGTCAGATTTACAAGCTCTATGAACAAGCCACTGCCTGTGTCTCTAAATTCTCACTCCTCCTCTCTGTGTACACCTTTACAGGTGAGGGGTGGCTTGGCTGGAGAAAAGGATGGACGGATAACAGCAAAGACCAGGTACAGGATCTGTTCCTGCCTCTGTGCTTCTCCACCCCACAGCCCTGAATGGTTTCATCTCCACGAAGGTCCCAGGGATACTCTCCCAGATATGCTAAACTAGTTTGCTTTGTGGTTGCCACAAATTTGCTGTATTTTTTTTTTTATGGAAACCATCCTCCAGATTGCTGCCTCTTCTCTCCACCTCTAAGCAGGTCTCCTGGCAAAAAAATTTGGTCCTGGGAAGCGGACGGCTCTGCAATGAGGACATCRAGTTTAATACAACTCCCATCTGTGAAGGGGAAGGAAGAAGAGAGTAGAGAATGCACAGAAAGCTGGAAACCTGGATGCATCAGCTTGTACATGCACCCAACTGTGGCACAAGCACTGATATATCTTCAAGTACGTGCCCAGGCTCAAACAGGAGGTAGGTGTTTAGGCTGACACAAGTGATCTCAAGCTAGGCTTGAAGGTTTTTCAGTGCTGCCTGATCTGTGATGGTTGAGGAGTGGGAATGCATCTCTGAAAGAACATTCCTGAAGACGACAGAGCTTCTCAGCACAACGTAAAGTACAGCGTGTATCGTTACTCACCATGGGAAGGTGATCCATTAGCATCTGTAGTGTGAAGAGAGAAGCAAACAGCAGAAGGAAAGCAAAGCGCTAGAAAGAATTTCTGGCTAGAATTTGCTGCTTTAAATCTTTGCGTGAACACGGGCTGTGTGCTGCAGAACGCCACGCTCACATCGCAAAAGCAAAATGGGCACAAGGCTTCCATCCAACTTGGATTTAATGGCAGAGAAGATAGATCTGCTCGTTGAGAAAAATCCCAATTGTTGACTTCTATTTTGTCTGGTGATGGAGCACAGTATTCCTCCCTCCTTCCTGCCAAAAGTGGTGGAAGTACGATGTACTTTAAAGTAATTACAGGAGCTCATCCCAGAAATGGCCGCATTTCAAACTAAGCAGGAGATGCACGAGTGGGGAGCAGTTCTCTGATGAATGTTTAACCTGCCTTCAGACCTCAGGATGAAAAGATGCTCTCCAAAACAAACCATTGCTGTTTGCTTCCAATACCTGTCCAATTTGTCTCCCTTTTGCCTGCCTAAMCCTGCTAGCACCTCCATGCTATGGCTGGCAAATCCAGGGCAGCACGGCCCCAGCGCAGCAGCCACGGGTAGGAGCTGCCTTCCTACAAAGATRCTCGGCTTGATTCAGGCTTTTTTTTGTTGAACTGATGTCCCTCTGACTCTTCAGAAAAACTGGCTAACTAAGCTAGAAACAGCTGAAATTTGGCTGTGCCAACCCTCCACCCCCCTAAAGACACAGCCTGAGTTTTGCAGTACGCCTGGAAGTGTTCAGTATTCTGATTATCGGTAGAACAGCCACAATTATCCAAATAAAACTATTACTATATTGGGCCTTAGATCATAAATAGAACTTAATGGATTTTATTACATCCCAGGAAGCAAGAGCCACAGAAGGAAAAGTATTGCTAAGACTGCATTGCTACTACCTATCAATTTCTCCTAAACACTCAGCACTTAAGAAATACCCAAAGAAACACACTGCTCCCACAGCATAACTATTTCAAATTCCCCTCTGAGCTCTTCCCTTTTAGCCAACTCGCATGGTACGTTTTAGCAGCTGAAAATTAAAGGATCACAATATTGAGCCTTCAGGTATCAAGTTCACAATTGAAATAGCAGCTGACACAGAAAGGGCGCTGCTGAGCGCRGCGGTAATAATTCTGTTGCCTCAGAGCTGGAAGCAGCTCCCTTACACAAAGTTTRTTATTTAACTCAGCGAGAAATTAAAGAAAATGCCACAGCCATGGATTTATTCCTTACACAGCCTCTTTCAAATCATACTCCAAAACCGGAGCCACACTCGCAGTGAGAGTCTTTAACTCAGGCTGCAGCATCCTCTTTAATCCAAATCACTCCCTTTCAAGTGCCAGTGAACGCAGTGTCGGCGACAGCCTAAATAAGGGCTGCTTGTCCTTCAAGCCCATGCAAGCTCTTCTGTTGGAGCCCAACCTCCAGAAACCTGCACAGGAGCCAAACACAACTAGATGCCTGGGATCCAACAGCAAGCAACGACAAATCTGGGATGTCCGACAGCCACCGACCTCATGGAGAAGGGCAGGAACAAGGAGGGCTTCTGCAGGGCCATGGGAAGCCAGCCAGATACGCCTGCTTCCCGTTTGCCCCCCTCACATCATCCAGGAAAAGCCATCCTGCCACCCCCGGGGACTCCCCACCTGGCCCTGCTCTGCAGTGACAGCCCAGGCCAAACAGATGCATTTATTCTCTTGAGAGCCTCCCACGTCTTATCTAGCTGGCAGTTTCCAAATGTCGATCGCCAAATCCAGCTAAAACTTTAAGCTCTTTTAGGCAACTATTCCTGAAAGGGTTTCGGCTGGGGAGCGAGGAAGGCAGAAYGGCAGCCCCACGGCAGGGTCTCCCCGCTCGCCATTCTGCCGGGATGGGAATGGAAAGCACCTCCCGCACCCCGCGCCGGTGCCGCTGTAAACAGGACCTGGCATGGGAATGGATGTACAGTTTACAAAGATCCCTTGCTTCAAGCAAATTTGCCTCTCAACACATGGCCAAACTCTCACGCAATAAATTAACTATTTGGCAGCCACCGAACTAGCGCTGGAGCCAAACCAATTAGGGTTTAATGTGATCCCAATTTCCTATTTCTGAGACGGGGGTTGGGGAGGGGGGGAGAGAAGGGGGAAGAGGAGGGAGGGAGAGCAAAGTAAATCCCCTCCTGGTTTATAAATCCTTGCCAATCATCCCAGATAAACCTGTCACCCACAGCTCTAAATCTGTATTTGCACTTGCGTGCTCCAAGGGACGCTATGGGAAAAGGCACATTGGACACAGCCAGCCTGACTCCCGACATGTGTTTTCCATACTTGGGAAATTCAATCATTTAAAAAATATTTACCAAGCTTTGTCTTTAATTAGAAAAACATGACGACGGATAAGGCAAGTTATTGTTTCTAAGCTAGAAATGTCAGAGATCTTAATGATGTCAGAAGATAAACCCCATTACCAACCCAYGTACACGCTGCCAGGGCGGCAAATGTTTCGAAGGTTTTTTTCATCTCCCCTCAAAGTTCAGCGCTTTACAGTCACAATTCATCAGTGGCTTCTTGGCCTCCACCAAACCTAATCAGGGAGGAGGAGGAGGGAAGACTGCAGATCTGCTAGACAGGGTGTTTTAATGCAAAAGAGCTTGCACAGCGGGGAAGGAAGATGGCAGCCATTTGACTTCTTTGTGTTTTAACATCCTGACTACAGCACSTCCCCAGCACATGCAATTACCTGCCATCACCTAGGATAAGCAAATTAATCTCATCCRCACCTGGAAATGCCGCAGGCTGAGATATCCCCATCCTTTAAAAAAGTGTTAAATTAAGTTTCTGCTTAACCAAGACCCACTGAAATGTTTGCTCCCAAGAATATAGCCACAAAATATTGTATCCCACAATACTCACGTAAGAAAAGAAAGCTGACCATGCTCCAGGCCGACAACAGCGAGTGTCCTGGAGCTCTGCCTGCCCAGGACAACGTGTGACCGTACAGATGTACCCCACACTACAGCCCCTCTTCCATCTCCATTTGTTCAAGCACCTCCAGCCAGATGCAAAGAGACTCTGCAGGCAGGATGCATAACAACTTAGAAGTATAAAGCAAATATTTGTTGGCTAATAGACACAAAAGATAGCCGGGATGTAATGAGTTATTAGGCTAAGCATCTGTGTGCTCACCACTCCTGATAAGGCGTCTGAAGAGTCTTTGCCGGCCAGGCGGGCGTCAGGGAGGGTCCCTGCATCAGCTCCCCAGCGCTGCCGAGCTGCTGTCTGCCACCAGCCCAGTCCCACCAGTGCTGGCCACTGCTTGACCCAACCATTTCTCGCCAGTCCCTGGCCAGGCCAGCCTACTTCCACGTACACCAACCACATACAGCCTCCCTGTTTTCTTTCCTTTAGGATTTTATACCTCCTTCTCCTCCCCCTGTTGCCTCCTGTCAGAAATGGCGTGATAAAATGCATTCAAAAGCCAGGCGGAAATGTCCCAGGTGATATATTTGGAGGAACTTGCTGCTACAGCAGCTAGGTGCACTATTAGGAAGTGACAGACCAACTCCCAAAAGATCACAAGGATTAAAAAATGCGGACGTATTTAGTTCAGGGAGAAGCTGGTATTGATGCTAACAAACTGGTGTGTCTATCGAGTCCACTCAGAGAAAAGCAGCAGTATTTCTGCAAGCATTAACAAAGTATTCGTCCAATTATTTTATGACATCCGCAAAAAAAAAATCGCTAATGCTACACTTTCCATTCAAAACCATACCTGTAATGAGAGAATTCTGTAATATTTCAAAAAGCTTCAGAGTGTCACCTATGGACCCAAAGTCAAGACTATAGCATGCCATTTATCTTCTGAAAATATCCTTGTAACCCTAGGTTGAGGGCTATTATCAACTACTATCTTAAATACCAACATAAATCTACACTGGAGAAAATCCCTGCCTGAATAGTCTGATCCTTTAAATTATACCAAGACTGCAAAGCACATCTTCGAGGAAAACGTGCAGATTTTGACCTCAAAGTCCAATCGCCAGATAAGTTACTACCTGTAGAAGTTAGTGGTTCTCTCTCTAGAAGAACATGAAATGGAGTAAAGAACATTTTAGCTGAGCTCTAAGGTCAGGGTTGATTAACATGGAGTGCACAAATATGGCCAAAACGAATGTCCAGTGACACCTTCGTAGCTGAATGGGTGTGCACAAACGTGGGGTGTGGCAGGGAGGGATGGGAAGGTGACAGGGACACTGAGAAGTTTTCTGCCCCAGACACTGGCTGGACAAGTGCCTTCAGGAAGGTGGCTTTCAGTCTGGAAGAGTTCCAAGTCAATCACCCGTCTGGGTGGAAGCACTGCCTCCAGGACTTTCTGGATCAGAGGGGGAGAGACAGATTCACTCTCACATTGCATGAGTTTTACAGCCACCTCCTTCTGAAGTCAAGGAGGTTACCTCTGGTTGTTGACAGCAAAAGGGAAGCCCAAGCAGTCCTTCTCCCCTCTCCCGCTCCAGTGGTTTACGGCAACATCTCGAGGTAGCTGCGAAGCCTTGGCAGCTCAGGCTGATGGAAACCGTACTCAGCTCACTACTCCACTCCAGCCCTGCTTTTAAGAGAGTCAACTACATGAGCTCTATCTGAAGTATATGCTCTTTTCTATCCTCAGAGAAGCTGCAAATAAAAAAAAAAAAAWWTCTTTTTTCTGACTGCTTTAAAAAGTCAGTATATTTCACTCTCCCAAACACTGGTGCAAGGGAAGAGTAACACCTTAAACCTTTTATTTTACAGCATATGAATATAAAGACTGAGTCCCTGAAAGATTCATTTTAATTTYTGCCCATTGGAAATATCCATGTAAGAAAGGCATGTTCACGACAGTCAGTATGTGCCTTAAACTAATATGGAACATCCCAAAGTTTCAAAGCAGTCCCACATTTCTCCTTTCTTTCCGGATCATTAGTTTCACACTGAGCACTGAACCACTTCTCTGTAATACCTACCCAAAGAAATCAAGCAACCTCCTGMCACTGCCAGTAACTGTATTTACAATACAGCAGAAATCACTGGGCTGATAACCAAGGCAATGCACGTAATTTGTGCTTATAAAAATTACGAGTCTACAGCTGATTATTCACTTTCTCAAGCCCAAAGATAAAATCCAACAGTGTTCTTGGGTAGATGCTAGGCCCAAGAACTAAGTGATGTCTTACGCCAATGTTCAGCCTGCTCAGTAACTGGYGCTAACAGGACATTGTTACCTGCTCTATCGATAAAGCTGCCGAAGGCTATAATGCATATTTCTGTGCTTATCCTTATAAAACAGCTGTACGGCTCACCGGGGTTATCACTAGCACTTCACCAATGGATGCTGAGCCACAGGAGTATTAAAGCTGCATAAGAAATGATGCTTTAGCTGCCGCTGAGTCATCYGAAGCATCCCAGGTGCTTGTCACCCTCTCTGGCCAGGGGCTACGGCCTTCCCGTACCTGCTGGCATAAGGTCAGTGCAATCGTTTCCTGAGCCGGTTCTGTCAAYGGGACCCAGATGAAAAGCCCTACTCTCAGACATGGTTTAATATTACAAAACTGAGYGGCTACATATACATTTATACATACCTGCCACGATCCAGAGAAACATTCRAACAACTGGCCCAAGGTTGCAGAAAGTGCCACAGCTGAGAGAGGAGCTGGTTTCACATACCCACTCTGAAGCTATGGCTTTAGGCACAAGATCACTGTCTCCCTTAGCTTCAATTATTTTTAAGTACGATTTCAAAGGCCCATCTCCTCCCAGTGCTCAGTCTAAGAGAAACGGGGAATCTGAYCAGTCTCTGCATACACCATCAAGCTGCACCACGAGCAGACGCACCGGGTGGGATTTGTTTCATCTAACTCCCCGTTGCCAAAGCCTGAGCCAGTTATCCTGGACTCCCCTTGCAGTCAACGAAAAAGCCCAGGCACCTCCAGCATGTAATTAATCTCATCCAGAGAGAGGTGTCCAAGACTGGTGAGATGAATCACCCTCGGAAGCGCCTGTTCCTCCGCTGCAACTGCAAAGGGAGCTTGGAAAAAGGAGATCAGGCACAGAGGGCTGACTTTCGGACAGCGAGGTTAAAGCARATGATCTCACCCAAGCTCCTTCTGTGGGGCCTTTTCTTCAAGGCAGACAAAATGAAGAGCCCTCCCTGGCTGCAAGGTTAGGATCCCGTCAATCAGGTACCAGGGTTCTGCAAACCTACGTGGATGTTAACGCGGCTTGCTCACTGCTGTGCCCTCCTCCTGCAGCAGCCGCCTGGGCCACTGGCTGTTTCAAGTCCACATGCTTTGACAGACTAATATTTGTAACTGCCTTAAGGCAGTTACACTCCGCACATCTCCACACATTTTGCACTAAGAAGCATGATAAAGYATTCACCTACCCTCTGCAATTTCCATCACTTGGTAATTCCTTCTCTGTATCGGGAATGCAGCTTTCAGGGTGGTTTCCACATTAGCATCAGCTAATCTTAACATTGCTTCCCTATGAGCAATCACACTTCATTTYAAAATTCCTTCATTTCCTCTGAGCTTTGGGATGCACTTTTAACTGCTTTTCTCYCTTCACTGAACTACGATTTATCAAGAGTTGCCTCAAGGCTGTGACCCAGCCCGTGCGTAAACAGCCCATCCAGGCTGTCAGCCTGGACATCCCTTACCCACGGACATCGTTCCTCAGCCCGGGATGGCTCACGGTTGTGGATAAACAAATACTGTGCGCACAAGYACAGATGGGGAAAATGATCAGGAGGTTAATATGGTGAGAGGCACAGGCCAACCATCTACCCTGCTCCTTGGCAGCAGCAAYGCGCTTCCCTGCTCTCCTGCCGACCTCATCGCTTTCAGAGAGAGTGCAACTCTTTTGGAAACAAACCTCCTGTTTTGAGAAATTAATGAAAACGGAGCTCCAGCTATTCACCTTTCCAACCCCAAGTAGCAGAGGATGCTGCAACAGACGGGCTTCACGTACGCACGCACGCGCGCGCCGGGTCGCTGCCCATCTGAGTGCACGTTATGGGTCTGGCCACCGCCGAACCCACYGGCCTGCTCCTGGCCCAGCGACGGGGTGAGCGGGGGCTGCAGGCAGCAGCCCTGCCGCTGCCCGCCCTGCCCTGCGCCGGCACCCGGCCACGAAACCCCATCCAGCCTGGAAATTAAAAATAAACGCRGCGGGCCACCCCGCAGGGCTGCTGCCGGGCTGGGTTTGCAGGTGCGGGTCCCCAAGGCCACCCTCGGCCCGGCTGCCTCACACTTTGGGGGCGATGAACCGCATGCTGATAAATACACACTAACCAAACGCGTACATTATACATTTTTATATATAAACGTGTGCAGCTGGAAGAGCCGAGCTGGGCGCAGCACCCCGCTCTGCACCCCCCGGCCGGGCAGGGCAGGCCCGGGGAAGCTGAGCCCGGTGGCGGGGCCGGCACCACCGCTGCACCCCGCTCCCCGCCTCCGGCCGCGCCGCCCCCCGCCGCCCCAGGCCCGGCCAGGCCGAGGCGCCCCCGCCGCCGCCCGGCCCCGGCCCCGCTAGGCCCTTCGCCCCCGTCCGAGCGGCGCCGAGCGGGTCGGCGCCTCCCCCCCCGCGCCGCGGCTCTTACACTGGCAGCCGCCCGGGATCCCCACCATCGCCCGGCTCCTCGGCGCCTCCTCCCGCTCCCCGCCGCGGCCCCACCGGCCCGGCCCGGCCCGGCCCTTCGCCGTGACGCTACCGGGGGCGCGGCCTACCCGGCCCGCCCCGGCAAGGCCGCGGGAGGCCCGGCCTGCTGCCGGTTAGCGGGGCAGGAGGCCCCTGTTTGGTCAGGGGCGACGCTTTATATATGCATTTAATTATTAATTTTAGCCTAGTTGTGGTTTATGGCCTCCCCAAAACCATCTCACCATCTCCCCCGCTCTGCGCTGAGGTGTCCCCGCCAACACGGAGGTGTTACAATACCCGAGGCCCCGGTGCTGGGCTGCGGMCTTTGTCTGCAGCCCAGCACCGGGGCCTCGGGTATTGTAACCAAAGTGTCTTGAGATGCCTCCTGCCACTTCCACAGCCCAACTGCAGCCCCATACCCCRGGGGGGTTGGTTTCGGTGAGGTGGCCAGGTTGGCCTGGAGGGACATAAAGTCCTGGAGATGGTGTTTCAAGAGTTGCAGGACGAGTGGGATAAAGAATCGCGGAGTGGTTTGGGTTGGAAGGGAGCTTTGGAGATCATGTAGTCCAGCCCCAGGGATATCTTGCATTAGATGAGGTTGCTCAAAGCCCCGTCCAACCTTCATGCCCCAATGATAGGGCATCCACAACTCTGGGCAACTGGTGTCTCACCACCCTCACTGTAAAAACTTTCTTCCTTATATCCAATCTAAACTGACCTTCTTTCAGTTTAAAACCACTGGCCATTGTTCTGTCACTACAAGCCTTGGTAAAAAGTCTCTCTCCCATCTTTCTTAGAAGCCTTTCTCAGTTGAAAGGCTGCAATAAGGAAGAATGGGGCTCTTCCCAAGGACCAGCTAACTCCATGATCCTTCTAATGTGGGAAGGGGGGGACCTGAAAAGCCTTGCTACAAGCTCTCATGGTTAGGTATGACTTCGTYGGTGAGGGAGCTTTGTGTGTCAGAAGATCTCTCACGGGCCTGCCTKGTCTCCCAGCACTTCTGCCTTTCCACAAATGGCCGAGGGAGTCTGGCCACAGGAAAACACAGTTAGATTTACATGGAAAAAAAMCCAGAAGTTAAGTCAAATGTCCACGTCAGAGATGAGACCTGAGTGTTTTGACTCTGACAAAGTCCAAAGCTCCATTTACCTCTGGTAGGTACTTCAAAGCCCAGAAATGCCGGAGTTTGTGACCATGAGAGCTACACCGAGAGCCTGAGAGTCCTGCCCGGGGTTTGTTGAGGCTGCAGCCTTGTGCTGATGTCCGATCAGCATCTGGAAACTAAGCACAACCCTGCTCCCRTCCTGGAGGGACTTGCCATGATAGGTGTTCTCTAGGGAAACTGCAAGTATGCCAGCTGGGTCAGGGACTTCCCGAAAGACTTGGAAGTAGTTGTAGGAGGAAGATCATGTGTCTGCAAATTGGGTTATAGCTGGGGTTTCTGTTCCCAGCAATAAGATATATAAGTGGTCCTGGAAGCAAGGCCAGGACCCGGTCTCCTGTCCTAGRTAGATGTGCTTGCCACCAGTTAGCAAGTCATGCTGGTACCAGTGTGGCTCTTGATGCCCTGCCGTCTCTTGGCTCAGCCTTGGCAAAGCTCATCATCAGTGAAGGAGAGCTCTTGGGATGGAGCAGGAGATCCAAACTGGCTGCCCTAAGGCACTATCCATCCCCTCGAGTTGCTGCCTGTATAATCAAGGCAGTAAGAGCTGTGAGCCCTACTCGGCTCTTGGGAAAAAAGGGCACACAGGTCAGGGCTGCCGTTTCCCAGTAGGACCGTGCTCCCAGCAAAATGGGTTTGAACTCTCCCAGTTCTGGGCTGGTGGTTGCTGGCAGCAGCCTGTTGAAAGCCCAGCTACGGGTGAGCTGCAGYGCATTGCAGCTGGCAGTGGTTAGCTCTAGATGCTGAGGGAACCACGGGCTCGTTTTGAGTTTGCTGGCCAGGAACAGGCATCTCTTGGGCCCAGATGTCCCATGATGGAGCAGATCCAAATTTGCACTAAAATGACAGGAGCATCCATTTGGTCCCATTGTCCTCGTTTTAACTTTGTGGCTTTGCCTCCTCCCCTTGCGGGGCACYGGTGCTTCCCTGGACCAGCCTGTCTGCCAGAGCCTGCATCCCCCGCGCGGCTCTTATCTCCTGCCGCGCTGGCTGCAGCTTGGCTCTGGCCTGTGTTTACCACAACTTCATTTCAGTGTCATCTACGGCCTCGCTGTGGCCAAATATACAGTGGTGAAGCGGAAAGGGCTGTTGTGTGGGGTGCTGATAAGGGCTTTGTTTTAATTTAGCTGGTCTCCAAAGCCTGTGAAGCCCCTCGGAGAGTGGCAGGCTGGGCTCCGTCAGAGCCTTCACCTACATGATGGAAGTAGCTCCCTAAGCTGCCTGGCATCTCCCCAAGGCTCACCCATGCTGGAGCCCTCCAYGTGCCTGAGCGTGGAGGAGGAGATGGGAACTGCTGTGCTGACGGCGTGGGGCCGTTGCTGCCCTGCTCCGTGTCCCGTCCCTCCCGGGCACCACGACCTTGGGGGGACGTGCCCTGGTGTGAAGTGTCGCTGCTCGGAATGGGGAGGAGGCGAGGAGGGCTGGGACTGCAAAGCAGAGTGCTGAGATGTGCTGGGGAAAGCTTCGAAAGAGGAGCTAATATATTTTTGTCTTCCTTTCTGTTCAACAGCTTTGCTGCTGCCTAAGGTAAAGCCATGGTGGGCACAGAGCAGCTCCATTACATGCATTGCTGCTTGGTTTCTAAAGATGAAGCAGCTGCAGAGGAAAACCCCAAAGAGGAGAGGATTGTGCTAAATACCGCTCACAAATCCCGCAGGGTACCAGGATAGGGTACATACAGGGCTTGATCGTGCAGACCTCAGTGCTGATGAAAGACCTAGGAGCTCAGGACAGCAGCTTTGGGATCATTTCCATAGTTACATGCAACTTCCCCACAGAAASAAGTCATCTTTTAAATGTGGCCATCCTGCCGCTCCTCCAGCAAGTGTCTTCTACAGAGACGGAGAGGTGTGAGCAGGGAATGGGCTCTGCACGCTCTTCCTCAGAGCTGAGATGAGTGGTGCCAGGGTTGTGGGTGAGACCTGGGGCATGGGCATGGTCCTGTAGGGAGGGTGAGCTCCGGATCCTGATGGTCTGCGAGCAGGGGGACCATGTCAACCCGAGACACACGCTGCCATAGCCTGCCCTGCGGGGAGCACCCCTTCCCCGCCTCCAACCCCCCAGATTTTAAGCCATACAGTGAGCTGAGCTTGTCTCGTGCTCTCTGGAGCTGGGGTACAGGTTGGGAAACACCAACAGCTGTCAAAGGAAGGGGGCAGTTGCAGTTTTTGCTCTGTTGGTACATTGGTACACGGAGCAGGGTTTATTTGCTCTAAGAGAAAAAAAAMCACCCAGCCTTTATGAGTATGGATTTATGTTCTGTGTCCAACCGAGCAACACCTGTTCACCTAGCTGATGTTTCTATATGTCCTTGAAATAGGCTTGTGTATTAGAGAAGAAGCTCTACAGGCACATGGACTTTGTTTGGAACCCTCTTCTTTAATCATTCAAACGTGTTGTATTTGGGACAAGAGACAGAAGACTTTTCAGCCCAGTGCAGTATGTGGGCACATGCATCCTAGAGAGGTAGGTATGTATGTCTAAATATATATGCATATGTCACACCCGACTGAGCATCCACAGTTTTGCAAGGGGCATTTTTAGGACTATAAATACACAGTCACTATACACGTTATATATCTATGGCCAATAAAACACAAAACCTCTTAAAATATTCACACATGCACTCCACAACTCAGGAAATGCCCCCATCATCTTTAAACACATCAGCACATTTCATTGCATATCAGACAAACGGTCAAGTCATGGACTGTGTTTTTCCATGGTGTACTTCTCTGTTTGGTGCATGGGGGGATGGTGCTTGCCGTATGAGCAGGTACTTGATGTCTGCTCTGCTTATTTGCTGGCATCCCACACCACAGCTCGTGTCACGCTGAGCGAGCTGTGCTCTGAAGACACATTTTTTCATTTCTGTTTTCTGTCCTGCTGCATCCTCACCCACACCCGAGCACCGATGTAAAGCACCCTTCTGGGTTTGATCCTCTTTCACTCACCGTGCTCCTTTCAGCTTCTGCCCCAGCTCCTGCAAAGGTCCTACCAAAAGAAACCCCCTTCATGGAGGGCCTTGAGTCCCCCTCTGAATAAAGCTTGTCCACCAACATGACAAAGGTGGCTGCAGGTGGGAAGCTCAGTCTCTGGGAGCAGGACTTCACAGCCTTGCTCCTCTTCTTCCAAAATGCAGATCTGTGTGAGCCCCCACCCCAAGGGAGGCCCTGTACGGCAGGGCACAGACCGAGGTGGGTCACCAGAAGGTCTGAAACACTTAGATATCCCTCCTAGACTCTGTCCCGCAGCTGGTGAGGTAGCTGAAAGCAGTCAAAGGTTGTTATCCTCTCTGCAGACCCATGTTAAAAGGAGGGGGCAGGATGGCTCCCAGGTGGGGGGAGGTCTCAACTGGTGACCATGGCCCTGGGCTGGAATGAGCCCATTTTTGCTACCCACAGCTCAGCTCCTTCAGCCTTGTCCTGCCTCTTCCTCACCCCTTCACTGTCCCCTCCCAGGTCCCACACCAGCTCAGTCCTCCYGTTCCCTCTACAAGGCAGGCAAATCTAGTGGCAAGGACTAATGGGTCTGAAAAAAGAGCAGCGAACACAAGAGCAAGAGGGGATTTTATTTCAAAATCTCTCATCTCACAGGCATGTGTAGCTCTAAAAATGCTGAAGAAAGAGTAATTACTGTCATAAAAATGAGTGGGAAATGAGACAAAGCGTTTATCTCACGGGGTGGGTCATGGCAGAGTAACCTGCCTGCTTCCTTCACTGGGAACTGGTTTTCAAAACAAGGCAAAATGGAAAGTTTAGTACAAGCATCATTAACACGGGTGGAAACTGAGTGAAAGGAGAGCGGGGCAGATGGTGGCAGAAGGGGAGGTCTGGAGCTTGGTGGAGTTTCCCAAGGTCAGTCCTGGTGTCCGGTCAGTGTTTCTTCTGGCACGATGCGAGTGCACGAAGGCAGGTCAGCATTGCCCGGGGAGGCAGGTGTGCCTGGTGGGAGAAGGATGGGATCTCATAAAGCAAGAACTGCTGGAGGAGAGGAGGGGTGGGATGAGACCTGTTCACCAGGTGGGAGGCAGAGCGCACAGCAGCTATCGAGCCCAAACAGGCAATAATTCTGTGATAAAATATGGGGTTATTATTTATCACACAGGTCCCTTTCTTCAAACATCAACRTTTGAGCCTGAGAGTGTCCAGTCCAGCTTGGAAACCATAATCCTGTCCCTGAAACCATCTAAGATCTTCCTCGTATGTATATTCAAGCTGATGGGTGCCTGCTGCAGCCATAAAGATGGTGATACTGTCTTGAATATCATATTTGTTTTCCAAAGGCCATCTGGCTGCATTTCTTTATTGTTTCAGAAAGCAGTGACACCAGCAGTGCTGCATTACCCCCAAAATGCCCTGTGCTGGCAGAGTAAATGACTGGAAGGGTGGAAAAGAGACATGTGAGCATTCGGTTGTCGGTGCCGTGTATCAGGGATGCGCATCACTCTGCGAGATCTCTCAGCTCTTCACTGACATGAAGAAACTTGACTTTCAGGATCTCAGGAGACAGTGAGTGGGTCCTCTCCCATGTCATCYGCTCCTCCGGGTCACCGGCCGGCCAGACACCTGCACACTTCTGCAGCTCAGGGTTTCAGCTCTGGGTTTCCCACCCGGTGCATGCAAACCGCGATGGCCTCTGCAGGGACAGCTTTCTGCCAGGGTCCACAGACCCGCTCCCCGTGTGCAGTGAGAGAGCTCAGTGCCAGGCAGGATCAGGCCAAGGTGATGCAAAGCCAACRAGTCAAAGGCAGGTTGTTAGATCCTGCCCTGGCTCCGATGCACAGCAAGAGCTGAGGATAGCCCAGCCCCTGCACTGGTTTGGACTTGTCAGAGGATGATGCTTCCCAGGTTGTCTTGCTTTTGGCTTCTGCTGGGCTCTGAGGGCAAGGACCACCCAGCCTTGGGGACACCGGAGCCACAGTGTGCATCGGTGCCTTTTGGGGACCTGCAGCCACAAAACTGCTCAAACTTTTACCATTTCAGTCTCAAACCACCCCCTTTTCTCACTTCAGAGCAGCACTCAGCTAAGCCCGTGCCTAGCCACGCAGGCTGCCTGCCATCTGGCACAAGCAGGACCACGTAGAGTTAAATAAATGTTAAATACACACTAATACCRTGTGACAACTAGCAAAAGGCAGTGACTTCAAGCTCGAAGAGTCTGGTTATGTAAACAGCATCCTGAAATTAATATTTACCTTTTAAAACAAACAGATATTTGGGGTGTTTCATAGTCTTTCTGCCTAGCAGATGCCAAGAACAACAGCTTGGTACTGCAGGGAATTGGCTTGACAGCTCAGGGGATAGTAAACTCCCCACCAGTCTCCAGACTGCGAGGTCAGAGCCAGTCCCTCTCTTTTCAAGCAGATAAATTCGCACAAGCGCCAGATTAAGCTTTGCTCAGGGGCTGTGACCTCTAATGAGGAGCGGGAGCTGCCCTGACGTCGCAGCCGGGGAGCGGGGATTCGGGCAGCAGATGGGCTGGAGGACGGAGGGTTTGAGGATGCTTGGAGCGGAGCCTTGTCCAGAGGGGCTCTGGGGAGGCCGAAGGGCTGTCCCGTGGTTGGAAATGCTGCTTGGGCGGCAGCATCGCCTCCAGCCTGGCCCCTGTGCTCCATTTCCAGCCGGACCTGCACCTGTGGGGTAAATCCCATAATTTCTGTTTCTCTAAAGGGCGATCGTTTTGCAAATCACAGCTGAAGCCCCCGTCAGAGCACAGCCAGGCTTGGGGATGGGGGCTCGCTGCACGCTCCTGGTTTCTGCTGCTCCTCCATGAAGAGCTCTGGTGGCTGTCCCCATCCTCACATCTGCACCTGGCCCTCTTCTGGGGTTTGCTACAGTGTTTTTGTCATTTTTTATTGTTTTCCAGCAACGGGACGTGTGTGCCCGACATAGACATAAAGCAAAAGTCAGCTGCTACCCTGGAGGTGTTCGGGATCTCAGTAAATAGGRGATGAGTGGAGGCAGGGGTAGGAGCCTGATTTCAGTTTTAATAGGGTCTTTTTTGCAGGTGTCTGAAGCAGAAGGAGCTTTAGGTGCGTCTTGCAGCTCGCCACTTCTGCCATCGCTGTTTGACTTCATTTCACCTCTCTGCTCCTAACGCACCTCCTCGGCTTCATCCCTGGCACTGTGCCTTCAGTGGCTCCCAGCTGGGGACGGCTCTTCCTGGTCGGTCATGGTGCTCATCACCTCCCGCGTCCCACATCTGGCTGTGGGTGCACTCATCAYGCCCGGCAGCTCGCCGAGGGTTTCGGGCTGGCGTGGCTGTGCAGGGGTCATGCTCACAACCACCACGTACCCGTCCCCACGCTCAGCTGGCTCCGGGAGATTTTCAACTCTCCCCAGCGGATTCTCGGTGCATTTTTCAACCTCCCTTGGAAGGGGAGAGAAGGGGCACGGGGAGCCCGCAGGGCTGGGGATGTGTCAGAGCTTGGAGTGGAGCCGGGGAACCCGAATCTGGCCCTCCAGGACACACTGATCCCACGAGCATCGCGCCCCGTGCGAGGGGACATGGGGCTGCCACCTGCTCCTCGCCCGCCGCGCAGCTGCTGGCTTGGGATGACAAACTGACACCCGCTTTCGGAGGCCGTTACCTGCCAGGCACGGCAAAGTAAACCCATTAATGCCRCTGGCGCGTGGGTGGGAGCTGGGGCGGGCCGGGGCTGGGAGGATGTGGGTAGGCTCTATTACCCCTGTAAAATAAAAACCAACAACGATGCCGGCATGGCTGCGAGTGGGGCCCCTCCGGGGGCAATGGGGGGGTGATGGGGACCAATTAAACAGATGACTCCCCAAAAGTGATGTCAAGCCAAGCTGAGCACACCAAACTGCATGAGCTATAGGATGCTCGGGTGCCAGCAAAGGGCTCAGCGTTTCCAGAATGCCTGTGCTGGAAAAAATAGTGTATTTGAGTAAGGATTCGTGTTGAATACCTCTTTCTTTTGAAATCTAAACCTCTTTGCATTTAAACTGCTGACAATGTATGTCACGGCTTGCAGTTATGGTGATTTAAAATGTGATAGCAAGTGCTAAGCAATGTATCTGCGATGCCAAAGACGAACGGGGAACCTGCAGCTCATTGCAGGGGACTGGGGCTGGGTGATGYGACGAAGAAGCTTTGACCAAGCGATCGCCACGTCAGGAAGGGCCGTTGGGCTATTTTCCGACTTTGCTTCCTTCAATTAGTTCAGTTTGCTGATGAGGTCAGCCAAAGTTGAGCTGGAGAAAGTGAGGGAGTTTTCCTATCAAGTGACAACTTCAGGCTAAAGCCAGGAGGATGTGATCGGGTCACCCAGAGGTCTGCGGGGAGGCGGGGATGGGGACGTGACGGCCGGGTCGGGGGGATGCCATCAGCCCTCCCGCTTCCTGGGCCAGGTCCAGCTCCGGAGGGGGTGTCCAAAACGCGCTCGTGKCTCGTGTCTGCTCCGCATCTCAGTGTCCCCTTACTAATCAAAACCAATTGGTTATGATGTTTGGTGCATGGTAATCAAATGCCAATTTTCCCTACATAGTGGTTGGTATAAATAAGACAAACTCTGAATTTCTGCTATTAAAATGAATGGGTTACTTGCATTTTATATGAAAGCCTAGAAACCAAGGCTCCGAATCAGCAGACTCAAATAATCCTCTCTGAACTGGAAATAAAGAAATGCTGGAATTTTGAGGAAGAGCCATATAAATGTGCCCGGTATAAATGGGCACATTTTCAGAGCTGGGAGCAGGAGTCGGTCTTTCTTCAGGGAAATAACCACAGAGCTTGGTTAGAGGTGAYGGTTTAGAGCAAGTTTTCCTGCCAGCTGATTTCGATCAYGGACTTCAATCGTTCTGCCCTGCCYGTTTCCAGCTTGACAATGGGTTTTGTCTGAGGATTTGTATGCCCTGGCATTTCTAAGAAAKATTTATATAATATGTAAGAATAAGATAAAAGAAATATTTATATAAGAATATATAAAAACATACAAATATAAAGAAATATATAAAATATAAAGATAATAATTATATAAKAAATATGTAAGAAATACAGGACATATTTAATTATATTATATACAGCAAGGTAGGAGCATTTCACAGCCACGGAGATGCCCTGCAGAGGGGCTCAGAGGGGCATGTCAGCTCGCGGATGCTCTGCCCGGTGCTTGGCACGTACCGTGGCCACAGCTCCAGTCCTGGCCACCTTCCCACAGAGCTTGCTTTCCCAAAAAGCTCTCCCTGCTGCTGGCTGGCTGGTCCGGCAGCGCCCACCGCTCCCCGACACCAGAGATGCCATCAGCCTGAAGCCGAGCAGGGAGAAAACCCAGCGGTGCCGGGACTCCTTACATCCCCGCGCCGGGGCTGCCGAGCCCAAAATAAGACCTGTCGGAGTGACCAGCTGTGTTGGGGTTCGTGGGCATGCATGTGCGTGAGTGTGAAACGACCCATGGGTGTGCTCCCACCCTGCCACATCGCCTGGCTCGGCCCGGCCACCGCTGCTGGCTCTTGGTGGGTCCCCCCAGCAAAGGGGCACTGGGTGTCGGTGGAAGGGTGCTTAAGCCAGTTTGGCTATTGGTTTTTTTTAATAAGTTTTGGGGGAAGAAAATCCAGGAACGCTGGGGAATTAAAAATAGGTGTAACATCTAAGCCTTGAATGCAGCCTTCTCTCCCAGCCGTCTCCTGCCCTGGTCCCCCGGGCTGGGGCTCGATGCCCTCGCCTGCCAGGCGATGTGGCACAGGGTGGCTTCTGCTGGAGCAGAGGGGAAATTTCAGCTGGGCAATATCCTGTGTTAATTTGGCTGGAATTTCATTTTGGAAAAGGCGAGGGAACAAGCATGTGACCTTTTTGTTCCAAACTCAGGCTTTGTTTTATGTCATAAGCTGTAGAGATGGAGATAACAGAAATTGAAATAATGAATTTCACTGTTACCGACTTCAAAAAAAAAATCCATCAAATGGCAAATTCTGAAATGTCATGATTTTTCTGGCTGTTCAGCACAAAAACCAATCTGGAAGTGTCAACATCTGAGCCTCCATCAGCCCTGTGAGCCTGGACGGCTCCCGAGGCTTTGGCGGATCCCCGGCCGGATCCCCGTTTGCTTTGGCTTCCTTAGAGAGGTACCGGGCTGCACATCACGTTTTTTGCATGAGGACACCAGCCTCGCCAGCATCTTCGAGTGGCATCTGGGGCTCTGCCCAAAGTACCGGGAGGGTGAGGGCGGTTTTTTGGCAGTTTTGCTCGTGGCTGGGCCACCCGCCCCGGTCGCCGATGCGGTACCTGCCCCAGGATCACGCCTCTCCCGGCCGGAGCCGGACCAACTGGCAGCACAGGGTGCCCTGGGAGCAGCCAGCTCAAACGAGGAGCGGTGGGTAGCGCAAAGCCCATATCAGCAATGATTTCCTGACAAACAGTGCGGCTCATTGTCTGTTCTCATTTATAAACTGCTCCACACCAGCCATCTGATATCCATTATTACAATTACAAACAACCCACAGTAACTCTCCAGCTGGTCAGCTCCATCCTAACAGCACTGCAGCCATTCAAGGATGCCATATGGTACCAGAGTTTCCAAAGCAGCATTGTCAATCAGCCTTATTAATTTCTGAGTACATTTCTTTTCCTTTTAGGGATATATATATTTTTTCTTTCTATATAAGACAGAGACACTTTCTGGCCTTAATTTGGAATATGCAGCTTGACAGAATAATTGAAACATCTACATCTACAAGGCAGCTGGCAGGGAAAGGAAGAGCCTGAACTCCGCGAGCAGCCCCTCGAGTAATGGTGCTCATGCAAGACCTCCAAGTGTCTCTTACCATATATACCACAGTGCGTGCCACGAGAATATTAAAAACCCATTAGATCCGGAGTGCCGGACATGGCTGGCTTTTTTACTGCAGATGGAGGGTTGCTAATGGCCATTTCTCTTCGATCTCTTAGTCTCCTTTGAGCTATATTTATTTTTTCCCCAACATTTTGGAGCCTCTGGGTGGTATTATCGGAGACGGTTGCAGATGCTGAGATGCTGCCGGCTCTGCCCATGCCTGTCCTGCGGTGAGCGGGCGCCCGGGCGCGTCCCCAGGTGCTGCCCGACTGGGTCTGCGCTGCTGCTGTCGGGTGGACCCTGCCTTTGGGGTGATTTATGGGGAAAGAGCCACTTYTGTGCCGGGCTGCTTCCACGTGGCACCGTTGCAGCCGGCTGCRTTGGGTATCTGTCGCTGTGTCGTTGCAGCTAGCAGTAAGGCCAAGGGTTGTGTCTAGCACGGGTGCAGGTGCTGGATGCAGCCACTTGCAGCCCTGCAAACTCATCAGGTTGTAGTGACCAGGCGTTGCGTCTTCTGCGTTCACAGCAGCTGGCTGCAGGGACCGGTGGGGTTTATTTTTTGCTTTGCWTTTGTATTTTAAAGTTAAACCAGCAATCACCAAGGGATGGTTTCTTTTCTCAGCTTGGGAGGCCTGGATTTTGTGGTTCTGAAATGCTCRGCCCCGGCTAAGGCTCAGCACCCGAGTTCCAGCAGGAGTTTCCCTCTCCGGGAGTGGGATAGAGGTGGTGGTGGGAGCGGCGAAGGGGACCTTTCAGGATGAGCCACCAGCAGCGTGGCACCCTCAAATTGTCCGCATGAAAGTGTCTCAACGTGCTTTCACGTTTGATCTCTCCCCAGTCGACTGTGTGGTGTTTACGTCCCAGAGCAAAAGCTGCCTGTCAGGCCACGGGTGCCTCCGGCAGCATCCCCAAAAGCTCTGGGCTGCGGGTACCTGTGCCTGRAGGGCTGGGAGAGCTGCTCGGCGCCTGGTTTCCCTCCCGGCTGCAATACATGGCCAGGGAAATAGGAAGCAGGCTGAGAAGAGGGAGGAACATCAGGAGCTCTGTGCGAYGTGGCGAGTGAGAGTGGCACGTTTCGGGGGCCGTGCATTATGCAGATTGCATGGGATTATGTAAAACCTCTTTGTTCACCCTCCTGGTTGAGGGCAAAGAGCTCTGGGCGGCCGGGACAGTGTGTGTGGGGGAAATCTGCAGCCTCACAGATGGTGACACCGGGGCTGCAGCCACCGGAGGAGGACCTCCCCTGCCTGCCTGTCCTGCAGTCCCTACGGGCATTTCCCACATTGCTTTTAGCTCTTTGCAGGCRGGTCCCAGCCTTCGGGAGCCCAGTGAGGATCCAGCACCAAGCTATAGCCCAGCCCAGCTCTGCCAGGGGCTTTGCTCACCCCAGAGCTGTGGCCGATGTCCACCTCCGGAGGGAAGAGCTGGGAATATGTCAGCCGCCTCGAGTAGCATCTCTTCAAGGRTGGCTGTTTGCTAATGTGCAGTCTTCACCGCTGCTGATGCCTACACCCATGAAAAGTGCAGTTTATGGGACTCCTACCTACACTTGGGCTGGGAGCGTCTTTCACACAGTTATTCCTTACTGCCATCATTTTTGTCTTATCCAGTAGACACGCTTTGAAGGGCACATGGAACTGGGTAGATTGTTTGATTTATTTATGATAACAAAAGACCATMTTTTGTTGCTGTTTCGCACTTGTTTGGCTTCCAGCAGTGAGCCCTGGTCCCCACCTGGGACTCTGGGACTCTGCAGCCGTGGTTTGGTGTCGAGCTCRCACACCCGTGGGGATGCTGCAGGGCATGGGTGCTCTCCCGCTGGGCRGGGGTGGCTTGTGTCCCCATGGATGAGTTCCTGTCTCAGGTTGAGTGCTGTGTGTGACCTGATCTCACCCGAYGCAGCTCATCGTGGCGGTGCTGCGATGTTGGGGCAGCAGCCTGAAGCCCTCCCTGGTACCTGTGGGCCATGTGGGCTGGGTTTATGTCACTGCTGAATTTTCATCTGGCTTTCCCCTACCCCTCTGGCCCTCTGCAGTGTGCAGATGAAGAAGGTTTCACAGCCCTGTTTGGCGTGGACACCCAGCTGAAGCTCACTCTCCTGCCACTTTGCTGCTGCTCTGAGTTTAGCACTGGTATTTTCCCCGCTTTGTGCTGCATTCGCACCAGGACTGTGCAACGCCCTGTCCTTTGAGTCCCTGCTTCCCCCCTCGGCTGGGTGTCCGGGGCGTCCCAGGAGGGCTGGAGGGCCAGGGTTGGGTGCAGTCGCCAGCAGCGATGGGCAGGACCCCTCCCCTCTCCCCATCCCACCACCGTCCAGCACTGTCCCCCTGCGCTGCCCGCAGCCCCCAGCAAAGCTCTTCCACTCACAGCCTCTCCCCGCAGAGTGCACAGACCTCCCTTTGCCCGCTGGTTACACCTTTTTCTTTGAGTTTCTGAATTTGTGACATTTTGCTTGATTTTCCTGTGTCTTTCCCCATCTGGCTCTCAGTGAACCAYCCCACACCTTCTGCAGGAGGCTGCTCGCTTGCTCTGCATCTCTCTTGCCGTGGCCACGGGGATGACTGAGCCTCCACGGAGCAGCCCCTGCACCTCTCCCTCTCACTAATTTGGCACAAACGAGTTTGTCGTTCAAGATGCGATAGTGCCGTGAGTCAGGCATTTTGCAGATCCTGGCGTTGTGCAGCTCTATTGTTTCCCCAGATTCTGGATGACACTTGTTCAAAGGAGCCCTCGCGGCCGCAACATTTCTCGTGGGTTGGGAATACATCGGGAGAGTCTCCGGGATCTCACATGGGTCCTTCCAGCCCACTGCCGCAGGGCCAGATGCTGCAGGGCCATGTGGTGCCCTTTGACTGTCCCGCAGCAGAAAGCCRCTGCTCTTGGGTTTGTTTTCCTTTTTCCCTGGCCCTGATGCAATTTTGCAGTTATCCCATTGTGCCCTGAAGAGCGTCCAGTTGCTAAACCCGTCCTCTTTCATGTCTCTGCCCAGCGCCGAGGCTCCGGGATCTGCACCATCGCTGTTGCTTTTGCTTGAGGGTTGTTGTTTTTTTTTTCCCCACAATTTTTTTTTTTTTGTGGGATTTTGCTGTTTTCTCAGCATTCTTCAATTATGATTTCACATACCTCCYGGAGCTGACTCACTGCTGACACCATCTTCTCTGCGTATTGGAGGTGAAGCCAAGCCAACATGACTTTCTGGTCTTATTCCTTCCTCTGCCTACACAGTTCCTTCTTCTCCTCCAGTCCCTCCTGACAAGCACGGTTCCCCGCGTGCCATCGCTTCCTCGGGGACACCTCGCCACGAGCACGGTGCACACCTTGCTTCATGCAACAYGTGGCCGTCGTGCTCTGGGTGAGTCCTGGCATCGCCCACGGCCGCCTCTGCCGACGCTCCCAGGGCTCGGAGCACAGGCTGGGCAGGGGAAGCCTCCGCGTTAGCACCCCTCCTGGCATTGCGATTGCAATTTATGCTAAGATCGATGGAGGAGAGAATATTTCTCTTTTTTCCCTCAAGTCCTTGAGGGTGTTGTAGGAAAAAAAGTCTGCTCTGCCAGCTGCTCTGCCCCGGGGGCTGCTGCCTGGAATTGCCTGCACCAGGGATGGGGAGCAAGGCGGGCAAGCACCCGTGCAACACCCCCCAGCCCCAAGGCATGGTGCTGAGGTCAGCATTTGCTCCAGAGCCTGGCCCGCGCCAGCTTTCCAAGAAACTTCGGAGGAGGAAAAAAAACCCCACCAACCTTATTTTTTCATTTGCAGCTGGAGCGAGGCCAGATTTTGCAGCAGGACATTTTTCGGTGAAAATGGAGCTGCTGTCTTCTGGCCAGCACCTGTTGAACGGCTCCTGCCTGGCCACCACCGTGGGACGGCAGAGCCGGGGCCGGGAGGGGACAGCCGAGGGGCACCAGCCCGCTGCCATGCGGCTTTTGGGGCCGAGCCCGCTCCCCGCTGAGTCCCCACAGAGGTGCCGCCGGAGGGGACCGGCTGCCTCTCCTGCGGGCTGTGATCACAACTTTGCTTTGAAAACTCTCCAGTGCTTTGTTCTCTGCCTGATACAATCCATTTGGAGCAAATGCAGTCTCGGAGCATCTTGCCAAGCCCGCAAGCTTTGGGGAGGCTKCTGCGAAGCATTAGCAGCAGATAAGGCCTCCTCAGGGATGGATGTCTGGCAAGGGAGGCGGCGGTGACGGAGTCTTGCCTCTTCTTGTCCCTGGCCTGGGGACACCRCTGACCTGGCAGAGGAGCCTGCGGGGCAGGGGATGCCGGCCTCCGCCTTGGCTCCTTTCCCCAACGGGCTCCGGGGGCTGACCCTGCACACTGCTCCTTGCATCCCATCGCTGAGGGTCCCCTGCCAGCCAGGCACCCCGGGGTGCCCCAGCACCCCCCAGCTCCCTGGGGAGCTCAGTGCCAGACCAAGCAAGGGGCAAGGGCACACGGCTTGGGGGCAGTGGGGTGGGGATGGAGCCCCTGAGCTGGGGTCCTGGTCCTGAGCCCCAGCACTGCAGGAGCCACGGCTGGACTCACCCCATCTGCAGCCATGAGTGCAGGAACTTCTCAAGCTCCTGGAGGCAAATTCCCCCCCTGCCTTGTCCTGCCTGGATGTCCAGGCATCGCTCCTGACACCCCTCTCCTGTGCCCTCCGGGGGGGTGAGCCGGCCCGGTCTGCCCGCCTGACATCCCGGCTGGGCGCAGCGCGGCTGCTGCAAGCCCTGGCACTCCCCTCACTGCCCCCTGCGCCCCCGGCCCCTATGACTCCGAGACTCTGCATTTCTATAGGCAGCACCTATAAGCAGCATTTAGGTGCTGCATTTATGTTATGCAGCATTTGCATGCAGTGCTTACACCGTGCAGCAGTGACACACAACATTTAAGTCATGCAGCATCGACACGCAGCATTTACATGCAACATTTACATGCAATATTTATATGCAGCATTTACACGCAATATTTACACGCAACATTTATATGCAACCTTTGTATACACCATTTACACGCAGTATTTATGCCACGGTGTTAGGAGGGGAGGGGAGAGGAGGTTTCCAGCCCCGCTCTGCCCGTGGGTTAGCCCGCAGGCAGGCAGCGTTGGGGGTGCAGGCAGGGATGCCCGTCCCTGCGCGGTGCTGGCTGGGCGGTGGGTGACCSCCATGCAGGCTGTCCCCAGCCCGACGGCCCCGCGGGGACCCCGGGGCGCTCGGCGACAGTTGATGGGGGGGGGTGGGAGCGGGGCAGGGCGCAGCGGGGGAGGTTAATGCCGTTATAAGCCGGGGCAGGGGGTCTCCAACAGACGAGGCCTCGCCGGCCAGATGGGGAGATTCGTCTGCCGCGCGCCGGGGCCACAAAGGAGGGTCCCCTGGTAGCAGCTGGTCCCAAGGAAGAGGTTAAGGAGACACGTGTCGGGGCAAAGCCCAAGGGTGGCAGACGCGGCCCCGGCCTTTGTYGGGGGTCACCTCCCATCTGACGGGGAGCAGGTGGGGCGGGAGCCGCCCGCGCCCGGGGCCGGAGGGTCGGCGGGACGGCTCCGTCACGGCCCCGCCGGGCAGCGGCCGGCTGCGGGGGTATGGCATCGCCTGTGCGAGCTATTCAGCGCCATGCTGCCTTTGTTGCTCTTCCAGATAATGAATCTTTTTTTTTCTTTTTTTTCCCCATAAAGAATGGGAACGGCCCCATGGCGGGAGATGCTGATGGGGTTTGCTGGATGCCCTGGCCCGGAGCAGGGGACGAGGCAGGGGACAACGAGAGGGTGAGCGGCTCGAGAGCAGGGGCAGGGTCCGGCYGAGCATCCTCCCAGGCTCGGGAGCCCAACAGCACAGGCATCCACCCTGCCTGCTCACCGCTGGTACTGTCAGGCAAACTCCAGGCGATAATTCATCCCTGGGGCCGGGACCGGCCRGGCTGCAGCCCCATGGGCATCGCTGGCCCCAGGACCCGCTGTGGATGCCAGGATCCAGCCGGGGCACAGCCCTGCGCCCCTCATCCGGCTCAGGCCCCCCCTGCCCCCTCTGCTCCCCCTTGCCGGCGGCGCGGGGCTAATTTCAATTATCTTCTCCAGGCCATATGAATTCTGTTAATATCAAAGTAATGAGGTAATTACTGTGATTCAGAGGAACGGCTGGGGAATTGCTTGGGATAGGATTTCGTCAGCCAAGAGGGTAAATTAAAACC
This sequence comes from Oceanodroma leucorhoa, assembly GCA_030449065.1. Lineage (NCBI taxonomy): Eukaryota > Metazoa > Chordata > Aves > Procellariiformes > Oceanodroma > Oceanodroma leucorhoa. The sequence continues at coordinate 1,570,536 of JASVER010000123.1, read as the reverse complement.
TCTCTTTGGAAAGGAGCAAAGGGCTGTATCAGAGGTGAGCGGGGGCCAGCCCRGGGCAGTGGGTGATGTTCAGGGTGTCCTTCCCCAGTGGGCCACTGCTGCTGTCCCTGGGTCCCCTCTTGTGCTGGGGGGCTCCTTTGGAGAAGCCATGGGCTGGATGGGGAGCCCGCAGCAGGGGTGATGCCCCCCATCCCCTTGACGCAGCCCCTCCAGCCCCTGCACAAGCTTCCTCGGGGCTCRTGCCTGGAGCATCCACCCTGGAATGCAGATGGATCCCCCTGCTCAGCCTTCCCCCAGCTGGGGGGGTTCAAGCCATGATGCTTGGTTTAGGGAACCCTTAAAAGCAGCACTGGGATGGGCAGCATACGTTCCACTGCCGGCAGCAGACCCGCGCTTGGGGCTGTGGTGGGTCCCCTCAAGGCATGTGGGGTCCAGCAGCTGGGGGAAGGACGGGCAGTGCTCACAGACCCTGCCTGGGCCCTGAACCTGTGGARCTGGAGCTTTTCCAGGTCCAACACCCTTCCCTGACCGTCAAAAAGACCTGGCAAAGCTCCCAGCAYTGAGCCCCTGGGGAGCCCTGAGCTCGCTTGAGGGACCTGCGCTGGGGACCTGAAAAGAGCATTGGGAAGGGGCAGATAGCAGGGGCCACATATATATGTATACGTCCTCCTATAAAACAAGCTCCAGCTACTTGTCAGGCTAAAAGAAGAGCTTTGCATGGGGCAGTGGATGGGGCCTGCAGAAATGATGCCCACAAAGGAAGGGAAGGGGCCCCTCCTGCATCCCCCCACYGGCTGTGGGGTGCTTGGGGGATGCGAGCAGAGCCTGGTCCCAGCAGCAGCGGGGTCCCAGCCAGGAACCGGGGACGGTGCTGGGCACGGGGAGGGCAGGAGGCTGAGCCGGGGGAGCGTGCGTGCAGCTAGGGGGTAAAAATAGCTCTCGTTGTGGAGCAGGAGTGTCACGGATGCCTGCCAAGCGGAGAGGGAGAATGAGGTGCCTCCCAGGTCCCTATGAAAGGAATTTGGTAAGGAAGGGGAGGGTGGGTTTTGGGGCCATGGTGCTGAGCAGAAAGCCAGGGCATGCAGGGGGACCCTGCTGGGCACCACCCCACAAAAACCCGGGCTGCGGCTAGCCCAGAGCCCGGACTAACTGGGCAGTGAGAAGAGGTGAGAATCCCTCTCCAGTGCCCCCTTAGCCTGGATAAGGAAGGAATTTTTTTACGATGRGGGTGGTGAGACACGGGACCAGGTTGCCCAGAGAAGTTGTGRMTGCCCCATCATTGGGGCATCRAGGTCAGGTTGGACRGGGCTTTGAGCAACTTGATTTAGTGGAAGATGTCCCTGCCCACGGCAGGGGGTTGGACAGGATGGTTTTTGAAGGTCCCTTCCAACCCAAACCACTCTGTGAGTCTGTGATAACCAACAGGCTGAGCAGGCAGTGGCTGGCCCAGGGGAAGTGTGTCCCCTGCCCTCCGTGGGTGCTGGCCTGCAGCTCTGAGGCACAAAGCCATGCCTGGTGAGATGAGCCGGAGGGAGAAATGTCCCCCATTTCTCTTGTTGGTGCCACCAGTTTTGCAGCAGCCGCTGCCCCACTCACTCTCCCAGCATGGGAGGGGGGTCAGGGTGGATGCTACAGTTTGTGAGCCGAGCGTGGGGGTTCTCAGCTGGCTGCAAAACACYGCCTGGGCTCCTCCGGGTCCCAGGAGGGGTTTGCCCTCCAGCAGGCAGCACCCAGCCAGATGGGTGGATTTGGGCAGAAGGTGCCTCAGCGCCCAGAGTGGGGGGCTCCAACCACCCCCCTGCCCACGACAGGCCCCGGCTGGCTGCAGAGCGGCTCTTTGCTGGCATCTGCTGTCAGTTTGAAATCCTGCAGTTGCYTTTTTCCACGGAGTGATACCGAAACTCAGCCCAGAGCTGCTTCTCGCCCCACTCGTGGGAAGGAGGAACGGTCCCAAGGCCAGCAGTGCCCCGCAGGGACGTGGCCCTTGCAGGGAAGTTGAACCCTCTGTAGAAGGATGTACTGAACTCAAAAACCTGATGCTGAAGGTGGCTTTCCAGCCAGACCTGGGGGAACATCCCTCTGGGCACATAAACAGCCTTTTCCYGGGACACAAGTCTCTTCCCATCCCTCCTGCCCCTCTGCGCTGTGCTTGGGACAGGAGGCTCTTCCTGCAGCCTCCCCTGAGCCAGGGAATGAAATAACATCCACCAAGGTCTTCTGCTCCAGACAACCTCGGTGTTGTCATGTTGACGGGCCATCAGAGAGAAACAGCAGCAGTGGAAAGAAGTGACATTTGTTGAAGCTCTAGTTCTTGAGTTACAAAAARCCCAAGGGAGCTGTGAGTGGCGGGATGCTGCCAGGACCTGGCATTTCCCGTGGGCATCCCAGTGCGATGGAGGAGCCAGGAGGGGACGGGGCTTTCAACCCGTGGCTTTGCTGGGGCGCATCGGCATTTGCATGGGCACGGAAGCACCGGGAGGGGTGCACGGGGGTCCCTGTCTGCAGGGCCGCATCCAGAAGCCCTCTCCGTGCATGGGACGGCGTTTGCCAGGGAGGAGGGTTTTGCTTGCAAGTGTGTTTGTCTGTCTGTCTGTCACCCCCTGAACTYGCAGCCCGCCCCAGGATTTTAGCAACCCCCCTAGCAAACATGTGGGATGCAACTAAAGCCAGGCTGGAGCACCTGGGGAGCAGGGAAGGGTTTGATATCACTAAATAAAGCACCGGGAGGTCAAACACCCCAGCAGGCAGCATTGCCTGGGCACGTGMTGCCTGGAGGGAAGACGCTGCCCGTGCCCACGGGAGAGGCCATGTCACCAGCGTGGGCCAGCAGACAACATCTCTGAGCCCCCRTGCATCGCCCGTGCAGCCGGGAAACACGGCAGCCATGTGCCCAGCGCTCCTTGCAGGCCTGATTTGAGCTAGGACCTGCCCGCCCTCGCTCTGTGCCTCAGTTTCCCCACGAGTAACTGGTGCCGCAGATACTGCAGCCACGGTGCCATGGGTGGTATCTCCAGCGGTGTATCCCACCAACTCTGCAGTCCAAGGGATGCCTCTTCCCCCATGCCCGGCAGGGAGGAAACAGCATTTTCATTTGCAAGCTGCAAATTAACCAAAACATGGGGTGTTTGCCCTGTTCCCTACAGAAGAGGCCAGTGGGGCGAATTAGCCCAATCGAAACTGCAAATGTGACAGCAGATTTTACAATCTGCAGTTCATGTGYTGACTTCTATGATTAATTTATGTCCGTTAAACTACCCTAGGGGCTGATTGAAATCCCTGCCACTGATGCCGCTTGGTCTTAGAACATCTGAGAGCCAGAAGCTGCAGCAGGCAGTGAATATTGGGCTTTAATGTGCGAAAACTTTCACCTTTCCCAACGCTATTTTAGCTCCTGGGCACTGCTTTTTCCCATCCAGTCTCTCGTTCTTTGATGGAAATGATCCTGTCCTGATAACATAAGATCTGCCATGYGATAGCAAAAGTATTTTCACACCACGAGAACCCAGCTGATTGTGGCTATCTTACAGGGATCTGGTAAGAGAAGAGCCTGGAGAGATGGAAGCAACTTTATAGGGACTAATTATGTCCCAAAGCAAACAGGAAGTGCTCTCAAGTTAAAGGATTTGGAGATTCCAGTGCTTTTAAAGTCAGACAATACCATTTTTCTGCATTTCCTGCATAACAAAGGATGAATCCATCTGTTAAATACATATTGCATACCTAAATCTATTAATATCTATATTAAAATCTAGTTATATTAAAATCTAGCTATATGAATATCGATATCATAAAAGCTATTTCATTTCCCTTCCCAACCCTTCCAGGATTTTCATGGGGCTCAGTCCTGCAGAGCAGCGTCGGTGCCGTGCCCCCCATGAGTTCCCACGGGACGCTGAGCAGAGCAGCACTTTCCTGGTGCTGAGGGCTAAGGACTGTTGGAGCATCCCGAGCACTGCCAGCAGCCTGAGACGCTGCCTGGATCCCCGCGGTTTGGGAATGTTGTCCCAGGGACTGAACGTGAGCTCTTAAGGTCTTTTATTTTGTTTCAGAGGGATTAATTTAATAACGCAAATAACAAAACATCTCACGGCACTTTATAAATAGACTGGTGGGCTCTGACATAGCTCCTGGCTATGCCAAGAAATGAGTCTAATAATAGCTGCTTAACGATGAAGTTCAAGGGACCGGAGAGATTATGCAGAGAAAATGCCAGGACGGGCTCAACCCTGCGATGGAGATCAGCTGGGGAAGCCCCATCTGAACAGGTCGCTGAGAAAGCGCCGCTGGAGGGAACGGCTCGGCGTGGGGGGCACGGAGCCCATCGCCGCCCGCACCACCAGGTCCTCCTCTTGGGGACCGTTTGGAGGCTGGCTGGMGACCAGGGATGCTCTTTCCAGCTAAAAAGCAGCGATTTCCCCCGGGGCCAGGGTCAGGACCCTGGCAGCACCCCTGGCCCCGCACTGCAGCCGCCCGTGCTCCCCGGCCTCTTCCCCTCCCACTGCTGCTGCCAGGGAGAAATTCCCAGCTGGGCTGTTGTCACCGACGCACGCGTGTTTCTGCGGGAAGTTTCTATTTCTGTGAATAACAATTTTTCAAGCAACTCCCCCCCCGGGCCTGCTTCCCTTCAGCAGGAGCCCTGACGAACGCCGCTGGCATGCCTGGAAGCTGCGACTCACTCCCGCGTGCCAGCCCCGGCCAGAGCCTTCATCCTCCACCCTCCCATCCCGCAGTCCGTCCTGCAGCACCACGGCACGGGAATTACGCTCCCGATATTTGCAGGGGGTCAGATTGAGCCAGGACCACCTCATGCGCTGGGCTCCCAGCCCTGGGACATGAAGGAATTCCTAGGACTTGAAAGAGCCTGAGCAAAAGCAGGCTTGAGAGCCTGAACAAGGGAGCAAAGCCTGCGGAAAAGTCCCAAAAGCAGCAGCACCTCTGCTTGGGGGGCACCAGGACCCCCAAGAACATGGAGTGCCCAACCTCCCCGGGCCACAGCTCCCGCCTGACCCAGCTGCACAGAGGAGCCAGCAAATGGGTTTYGTCTTGGATTAAAGCCTGGAGCCAAGACCCCCAGTGCTGCGCCCGTCTGCTGAGCCCTATTGCTCCCCTCCTGACGTACCCCCTGCTCAGCCGGGCCTCCCCATTTGGGACCAGGGTCTTAAGGGCACTTTGGGCTCTCAATTTGCATTAGAAGAAACCAAAACCTGCAATCCTTGCCTTGGGTGTCCATCCCACATAAGTAACTGATGCAATTGCCAACGCAATATTAATTGCTGAAGAAGGGGAGAGCCGGCGGTCCCGCAGCCCCTGCAGCAGCGGCGGCCGCAGGATGAACTTTCTACTGTGACCCCAACGGCGTTAGGAGTCCCYGAGCACGGCTGGGCCAACAGGGCTGTTGGATCTGCAGCCCCCATAGCTCCAGGAGGGTGATTCCTCATGTCCCGCAGCCGCTTTCCCCAGGCTCAGCACCTTCGTGATAACGAAACCTGTCTTCTAACGAAGCCGGTCTGCACGGGGGCTGGAGGGAGATCTCTTGGTGGGGACGGGGTGCGGCAAATGTTTCTGCGAACTCAGAGCTCCTCGGCCCTGGGGCAGGGACTTGGGTGACTTGGGGGAAATAAGTGATGCTTTTATTTAGGCAAATCTGCTGCTGGAAAGGGAGCGGCACGGGGGCTGCGCGGGAGCCTGCGTGTCTGTTTCTCTGAGGGAGGTGAACTCGCCGTGCCAGGCCCTGGCTCCAGGGACCACGGTGTTTTCTCCATCCCAGCAGAAGGATGGGGAAAGGCAGGGCTCCTCCCTCTGCCTGGCATTGACACCGTCCCGATGGCTTCCTTGCACCCAGGCCGTGCTTCTCAGCATGCATGCTGCCGGGCACGGAGCTGAGAAATGAAACAAAACAACCCAAACGGTGCCGTTCTGCTGCACTAAAAGCACTATTTAGAATTCCCGCTGCCGCTTCAGACGGGAACATGGCCTTAAAGGCTGGAAATATGAAAAGGCACACTGCGAAGGAAAAAAAACCCGGAAAAACTGCTGATTGCAGCTGCCTGGCTGGCAAATAAAGTGAGTGGTCCCAGAGCGGGTGGCACAGGGAAAACGAGCTGTCTCCACTCAAGGATGAAAGGACAAAATTCCCCTCTGCTSTACATGAACTGAGCGGCACGGGCAGCCGCAGCGGGGCCTGGATGGCCCTGTGGGGTGTGGAGGGGATGGGATCATGGGGAAATACTTTTGGCTGGGCGACGGGACGGTGTAGCAGTGCTCGGTCCAGCAAGCAGCACCGTCCTGCAAAGGCGAGGAGTCACTTAAGCCAAACCCTGGACTTTTTAGCAAAAAGAAAATCAGGAATATTTGAAACGTCTGTTTTGTAAAGAAATAACCTTCAGGGTTTCCTCTGCTGCAACCTCTAGAAATTCCACAGCTGCTGCTGCGTGGGAGGGAGCCCGGGAAGCATTTTCTCCCTCTGCGCGTGGCTGATGCCGTGGCTGCGGCCCCCGGCCGGGGAAGGGCTGTGCTGAGCTGTGACCCCTCTGTCCTGGGCAGCCAGAGCCCCTCGCTGTGTCCCCTTCCCAGCCTGTGGTAAATGTTACTGAATTCTTATAAATCCTTGTGTTTTGCAGAGGCTCAGGGACCTCAGTAGCCCCATCCCAGAGGCCTTTGGAGCCGCCCAAAGCGCTATGAGTGCAAGGGGCACGGGGGATATGCCAAGAGGTATTTTCACTCCTAGAGGTATTTTCTACTCCTAATTGCTGGCTCTTGGTTGCAGAAAAATTGCCAGTCTGCCAAGGAAAACAAAATATCATTCCTGTTTTCAAGAAGCTGGACAAGCAAGGGAAAAGCAACACAGACTTTCTGAGTGTCTTGTGAACACCATCTCCCTCTGCCTCGCTGCTGTTTAACACCCGCTGGGGCTGTTAGGAGGTGCCTGCCCTGGGGTCACCGCAAAGAAACTGGCTACTGAGAAACTCCTTGGTCCAGGGCTGGATGCCGGCAGCCCCTGCCCTGCGCTGCCCTGCCCGGTGGGGCCTCCAGAGCCACCGCCTGCCCCTCTGCTGCTGCCGGCCCCTATGAAGGAGCCAAAAGTGTTTTGGGAACCTGGTGCATGGCATAAAATCCCCTGTAACACAGCACCCATGCTGAGGTGCCCTGCAGAGCTGGCTGGGCGGCCCCCCCCGACAGGGGCGCGGGAGTAGGGTGCTCCCTGGGCTCCCCGAGCATCCTGCCCAGCCCTGCAGATTTATGCCCCAGGTCTTCAGCCCAGTGCTCTTGCTGGGCCGCCAGACCCTGCTACCGCTGGGCACCCCACCGTGGGAGTGGGCTGCAGGCGAGGAGGGCTGTGACTGCCGGGGGGTTGTGGTTGCCAGGGGGGGACTAGGGACTGAGCCAGCTGCCCCCTGCCCGGCTCCCGCTGCTCCTCCCGCGACACAGCCCAGCACAGGGACCCCCGGCATGGCCAGACCCGGGACAAGCAATGGAGCACCGAGGGCCTGGGCCCCCCTCCCTGTGCCCAATCTCAGGCCACAGTAGGGAGCACCGGGGACCCGGGTGTCCCCCCCCATACCGAAGCAGGGAGCACCGGGGACCTGGGTCCCGCCCCGCGCCCCATCCCGGGCCGGAGCGGGGAGCACCGGGGAGCACCAGGGAGCACCGGGTCCGGCCCCGTGCCCCATCCCGGGCCGGAGCGGGGAGCACCGGGAAGCACCGGGTCCCGCCCCGTGCCCCATCCCGGGCCGGAGCGGGGAGCACCGGGAAGCACCGGGTCCCGCCCCGCGCCCCATCCCGGGCCGGAGCGGGGAGCACCGGGGAGCACCGGGGAGCACCGGGTCCCGCCCCGTGCCCCATCCCGGGCCGGAGCGGGGAGCACCGGGAAGCACCGGGTCCCGCCCCGTGCCCCATCCCGGGCCGGAGCGGGGAGCACCGGGTGGCTCCGTCCCGGCGGGGCGGTGCGCGGGGCGGCGCGCGGTGCGCGGGGCGGCGCGCGGGGCGCGGAGTGGCGCGGAGCGGGGCGGCGGGAGCGGCGGGGGCGGCGCGGCAGGCGCGGAAGATGGCGGCGGGCAGGCGCGCCCCGCGCACCGGGCTGCTGGAGCTGCGCGGCCCCGGCGGGCAGTGGCTCCGCGTCCTCCTCACCCTGGCCGAGGACGTGCTGGGGGTGAGCCCGGCCGACGGCCCCGGCCCCGCTGCCGGCCCCGGCGAGGCCCCGGCGGCGCAGCTGAACGGCGGGGAGCCGGGCTCCGCCGTGCCCGAGGCGCTGGCCAACATCAGGCGCACGGTGCGCGTCGTCAAGCAGGACGTGGGGGGGCTCGGCATCAGCATCAAAGGTGAGGGCCGGGGGTGTGGGGGTCCCGGGGCGGGGGGGAGGCACCGGGACCTGTGGCTGCCGCCGCCTTTCCAGCAGCTCGCTCCCACGCTTGGAATAAAACCCCGCAGTGGGGAGCGGAGCTGGGRCAGGGGCGGGGGTCGGGGTCTTCACACCCCGGGCACTGCCCTGACCCTGCCTTTGTGCAGGACGAGGAAGGGGACGCGTGGCAGTGACGGGACCCGAAGCATCCCCAGCCCAGGGAAAGAGCAGCGCTTTGGGGTGCAGCAGTGACCGGCCAGCCCCTGCCTGCTGTGCCCCGTCCGGAGTGGGGGTCCCCGGGGTTTGGGACCTGGAGGGGGCTCCCCTGCCAGGAAGGGGTAGGGTGCTGTCTCATGAGGCAGGTGGGACGCGCAGGGTACCCAGTTACTCAAACGCTGCCCTTTTGCAGCCAAAGGGAGGGCTCTGCCAGCGTGTCCTTGTCCTCTCTGTGCCCCTGTGCTGAGAAATGCCCCTTTTAAACTCTCGGATTGTAAAGCCCTTGGAGATCTCCAGGCGTGGAGAGCTGGGCTGTTAAACCAACGCGCTCAGGCTCGGAGATGCCCGCTCCCAGAGAACTGAGCAGCGGGAAGCCTCCGTGGTGTAATCCCTGTTTTCCCTCCCGAGCTGCCCCGCTCCTYGGTGACTTGCCTGAACTTCAGGCTGGAAACTTCTTGGGACAGGGATGGTGTTTCTGCCTGCCTTTGCTTTTCACGCGGCTCTGAGCGTGTTGGAAACTCGGTGAAAGGAGGATGAAATGGGGAGCAAAGAGGCAGGCAAAGGGCCGTCGCGCTGCGTGGGCGAGAGGGCTCCTAACTCCGTGTGCGGGCAGGGCAGGCAGCGGGCTCGGCAGCCCCGGGGGCAGCGGCAGGGCGGCTCTCGCCTCCTGACGTGGCTTCTCCTCCCAGCTYGGAGGGGATGTGGCCGCAGTCTCTGGCTCCCTCTGGAAGTGGAGAGGTTTTGCGATGTGGATGTCTGGGTGCTGGGAGTGGATCGAAACGGTGCCGCTGGCTGTTGTCTGTGGGGTGCCCGAGCCTGCCAGCCCTTCCTTTTGGAAAGCATAAAGCCCCCTTCGTAATAACCCCTTGGCTGCCAAGTTACTGCTAGCTCTGTGGCTCTCCCAGGAAAGGAGGAACGTCACTTGGTTCAGTTAAAACTTTATTTTTGCAGTGACGTATGTGGAAACCAAGTAGTTGCCATCCAAACTGGGAGCCAGAAGCTGTTAGGGGTGGTGGGGCAGCCCTGCCGGTGCCACTGCCGCTGCTGGGGGAGGGCATCGCTCCTCCTCRCCCGGGCTGCTGACGCTTCCCTGTTAAAACGCGTGCCAGCCGTGTTTCACCGGGGACGCTTCACCGCAAACCGGGGTGCGGGTGAGGTGTCCTGCCTCGGGACGTGGCGAGGGGACGGGCGCCATAGCTGCTGGGCTGGCCTTCCCCGGGCTGGCAGGACGGTGGGGAGCCGAGCTGGAGGAGGCTCCTGGCCCTGGCAGGGGCTCGCGGTGCAGGCAGCCCGGGCGAGGAGCCGCTGCYGTAAGGACGGGCTCGGCAGCTCGAGCAGCCCCCGCGGGGGCCTCTGACAGCTGATAACCAGAGCCCTCCGAGGGGCTTGGCAGGCGTCTGAGCGAGGAAATGCCTGTGGCACTGGCTGGGAGCAGCCCCAGGGCGGGCAGTGACAACAGGCTGGGCTCAACGTCTCCCTCCGGGCTGAGAGATCATCTCACGGAGGCTCCTCGGGACAGGCCGTCCTGGGGCATAGGGCACGTCAGGGGCTGCCGGTCCCCGGCTGCTCCTGCCCGGGCTGGGGCTCGGCAGTGCCTGCTGCACCGCGTCTCCCTGGCACGCAGGCAGCAACGCTGCTCGGATCTCCCTGCGGGTTCAAAAGTTAACGTGCAAATTGATCTCCTCGAGTCGCTGGGMGGTTTGAATAGCATCCTTTTAGGCTGGAGAACGGGGAGCAGCAGGTAAATAGGGCTACTGTGTGGAAAGGAGCAAACAGATTGGTTCACTTCGCCCCGGCTCTTCTGCCTCTCCGAAAACATTCAGCTGTCTTATCTGTTTAGATCATGAAGTCCTCAGAGCAGGGATGGTCGCTCAGCACACACGATTAATAATGCAAATAAAGACATGCTTTCCTGCCAAAAATGATGRGGAGATGGCCAGAGTACGTGTTTGCTCTGCGAGGAAATCTGCAACTGTTCAGAGTGGTTTTGGAGCAATCATCTTCATCTGCTGTAAAGCCTCGTGGTATTTTGGCTACTGTGGTTATGAGCGTGCCATGGGCATCCGAGGAAATGGGGCAGTGGGATGTCCCGGCACGGCATGGCTGAGCGCTGGGAGAAGGGCTCAGCCTCTCTGGGGCCGGTGGGTACCTGAGCATCCCCCTCCCCACCCATTCCTCCGTGTGCTCCAACAGCCACAACCGCTTCGTTTCCCTTCTGTTTCAAGGTGGCCGAGAGAATAAAATGCCCATCTTGATCTCCAAGATATTTAAGGGGCTGGCAGCGGATCAGACCGAGGCGCTGTACGTGGGGGACGCCATCCTCTCCGTCAACGGGACCGACCTGTCCGAGGCGACACACGACGAGGCGGTGCAGGCGTTGAAGAAGACGGGCAAGGAAGTGGTCTTGGAAGGTAGGAGACAAGGGTGCRAGGGGAGACGAGGGTGTGAGGGGAAACGAGGGTCTTCCTGCTTCTGGGGGGCTGATCCCCATTTTTCCTGGTGATGTGCTGGGAGCATGGGGGTGGCACATCATTTACATACACGTTTGCGTACTCTTTCAAATGGAAAACAACACGTGCAGACTGGTTTATCAGCTCATCTGGAGACCTGGAGGTAACTGCTGGGATCTCCCTCCAGAGAGGGAGAAACGTGTACCACTGCTCGGTGCCCAGCGGCTCCGTCTCCCCGCTGCGGGACCGCGGGCAGGCAGAGATGGGAGGCGTGGGGCGGGTTTATGGGGTTTGCAACTCTTCTATCGTATGATGTCACCCCGAGGTCTGCGGTTCCTGGGGCCATGGAAAACTTTTTGCTTTTCCTGTGRTTTTCATTTAGACCTGCATCCTCGGCTGGAGCGGGGCTGTGCGGCTCTGCAGGCTTACGCCAGCTGGGAGGGGGTACGCCTGCACCCCGCTCATTGCTGGGCACCTCTTGGTTTGCTGGGGTGGATTTTGGGCAGGCAGGAGGAGTGGGCTGCTAGGTGCAGGCAGGGCCGGCTCAGGAGCGCAGCCGCAGGAGCTGCCTCCCCGGGGGGKGTCCGGCAACTGAACCCCAACCACGGCCCCCCCAGATCTGACAGCTGAGGCTACAAACATCCCAGGGATCGCAGCCCTCGCCGTCCCAGGGGAGACTAAAGCCGGTCCCCTGGGAACAGGCTCCCTCTTGGTACCAGGCAGCCGGTCCCTGGTGTCTCACAGCCCTGGGGGGGCTGGCAGGCCATGGGAGCCCCCCGAACCCYGCTTGGGGAGTGGGTGAGGGCTGGTGGGTTGGGACTGTGGGAGGAGGGACCCTGCTTTTCTCCCGTTACACTTCGCATCACATCTGTTCGCGGTTGCCCACCCTCTGCCAGCCTGGCTGGGCAGGGGAGAGCACCCAGGGTCTGTCCCCCAGGATGGGACCCTTCCCTTCCCTCCCCTCCCCGCTGACRGCCCTGGGCCACCCCAGCTAACTGGGAGGGTCTCGGCACCAGAGACCCTTCCCGGTGCAGTTGTAGCGCTGCAGATCCCAAAGGGAGGTTTTATTTGGGAGCAGCACTCTGGGCTCTGCCTGGACAAAGAAGAGCTCTGTGTCTTCTGCTGCCAGCGACCGCCGTGGCTCTGGCTTTCCTGCGCCTTCTCCAGATTGTCTCAGCTCCAGATTTTCATTTTTAGCTTCGCTCAGCCCTTTCTGCTGTGGGTTCCTCCTCTCCTGGGAGCCGCAGGACCATGGTTCAGCCAGAGGAATGTGCTGCTCTGCACAGCTGCTGGGAGCAGATAGGGTTGTTGGTGGGGTTGGTTGTTTTTTTTTTCTGACCAAAGAGAAATACAAGAGCCTCTTTCTCTGGGAGTCTACAAAGTTCCTCCCCGTAGCCGCTGTTCTCGGACCACCCTCTCTCTGTTATTTTCTTTTCATCCTTTACTTTGGCGTGGGTTTCCTTTCTGCTAGAGGTCCTGCGGGAGGTGGAGATGAGCTGCCCTTTCTGCAGAGAACAACTTCTCTCCCTGGACCACCTCCTCCTCCTCCTCCTCCTCCTCCTCCTCCATCCCCCTGGGGAGCCGGGTGCTGCCAGGTTGCCCTCCCAGGAGGCAGCTGCAGGCAGGGCCTTTGCTGTAGCTCACTGAGCTCAGATATGACCCGCTGGGCTCCTTAATTAATTAAAACTCCCAGCAGGTACCGTTGGGAGGAGAGCAGGGCTGGGCTGGCTCCCACCACGACACGCTGGAGGCTTTGTGATTAGTTTGTAGCTGATGCTGTCGGGCTCCCGCAGCGCGGTTGTTGCTCGGGGGTGTTGCAGGCAGCAGCCGGAGCGGGGCAGGGGTCTCTGCTGCTCGGYCGATTGCGGACATCGGGTACACACGTCTCCATCTCCATCTCCTCCCCATTTTGGGTTTGCCGGCGCGGTACAGCCCTGCCCRTGGAGGATTGGCGGGGCTGGCACCGCGGCGTGGTCCCTGTCGGGCTGTCGCTGCCCTGCGGAGGTGATGGCCCTGCCTCGGGACGGGGTGTCCCCTGCCTTATACCTGCCACCCCCATGGCTCTGCGGGAGCTGGCCGGCTGAGGGGCAGAGGGTGGCCTTAAAGTGCCTGAAGGGTGGCAAAGCGGGGGCTTCCCTGCTCCCTTCTCCTGCCTGGGCTCACTCCGGGGCTCGGTGAAAAGTGACACGATGGCCTTAACATCAAGCAGCCGCATTCCGGTCCCCGTGCGCTGCTGGGGCGACTCTGACTTCCCTTATGGTTACTGCGTCCGTGGGTTGGGATGGTGAGTTGGGATGAGACTCTCCAAAATGGCAGAGCTGGGAGGTGACGTGTTTTAATCCAAATATCAGCAGGGGCTCCACGTGCCAGATCTCACCCCGGGCGGCTCAGCTTGGCTTCTGGCTCCTGGGTGTTGTTGCTGGCCGGGCATGAGGACACGCAGATACCTCTCGGAGTGTCCTGCCAAGACTTTTTTTTGCATGTGCCAAACTACTGTCTTGATATTCGCAGGAGGAGTTTGACTGTATTTATATTACATTGTTATTTTGGGGAGAGTTGCTTTCCCTTGCCTTATTTTTCCCTGTTGTTTTTTTTTTTTTGTTGTTGCTTGGTATCCAGAGACCCTCCATGGCAGGGGAAAGGSTGATAAACATCCTTCCAGCTGCCCTGGGAAGGGCTTTGGTGCCAGGAGTGGTTTTTCCTGGCGAGGCCCCTGTGCCGTGTTGGCATGGGGAGAAAACTGGGAGCATCGGGGAGGAGGAGCTGGGGCAGCCGCCGGCATCTCGCCTCCGTGGCAGCCCGGGGCTTGTTGGCTGCAGGGGAGCTCCTGGGGCTGTCGCAGCTCTCCAGGRCTCGCTCGGCCAAGTAATAACTTGGAAGCTTGAAATTCAGAAAAGCTAAGGGGTGCTGGGAGGACRTAGCGCTGGGGATGCCTGGCTCCAGCGGGCTAATTGCCCTGACTGTGGGAAGGCCAGGAAGTYGCAGAGGGTGGAGGTGTGCATGGTGTGAAATGTGAAATACCCACAAAATTTAGGTGACCCTGGGTAAATAASACACAATGCAGAGTGGAAGGGGGTTTTGAGCGGAGGTGGGTGGTGGCAGGCAGGATTTGTGCAGTTCCCTGTTGATGCCACCCTTCGGGGCTCAGAAGGGCTTCAGGAGAGAAAGCCCTGAGGTGGCCTCCAGCCCTTTGTAGGACACTGAAATGAATGTCTTCTGGCAGACGTGACGGTACTCAGGGTCTGAGCAGCTGGGCTTTGCCCTTGGCAATGCTGTGTGTGTTCTCAGGGTTTAAATGCAGTAACGAACCAAAGCAGAAGCAGAGGCTTTGGACCTGCCCTAGCATGATGCAGAGAGACAGTGAGGGTCCGCATCCTCCTGCCTCATGTCGTGATTCAACCCCAGCCAGCAACTAAACACCACGCAGCCACTTGCTCACCCCCCACCTCCGGTAGGATGGGGGAGAGAATTGGGAGAGCACACGAAGGAAAACCCGTGGGTTGAGATAAAAACAGTTTAATAATGGAAATAAAACAAAGTAGAACAGTGACAATAACAATGATAACAACAACAACAACAGAATATACAAAGCAGGTGATGCACAATGCAACTGCTCACCCACCGCGTGTCCCGAATGAAAGCACGTGTCCTGAACCCCAGAGCCCCCCCCGTTTTTATGAGCATGATGTCACATGGTATGGAATACCCCATTGGCCAGCTGGGTCAACCGCCCCGGCTATGCTCCCCCCCCCAGCTCCCCCTGCACCTGGCAGAGCATGGGAGGCTGGAAAGTCCTGGTGCAAGCACCACCCAGCAACAACCAAAGCATCAACGGGCCATCAACGTTCYTTTCCTTACCAAACCCCAAACACAGCCCCCCCTCCAGCTACTGGGGAGAGAGTTAACTCTGTCCCAGCCGGAACCAGGACACCTCGCTGTCCTGAAGCTTTGCTTTCCCTGGGGAGTTTTCTGGGGATGTTTCTTCTCATGTGGGAACATGGAGAGTTGTCCCATGATCTCCCTTGGATCACTCAGCCTATGGGTCACTGCTGGCCATGCAGCACGGGTGAATATTTAGGAAAGAGATGGAGCATGGCATTTGGCACTGAGGGCTGGGACAGGGGGCTGGGACAGGGTCCTGGGGCAGGAGGGACAGTGGTGGCACCCCTGCCGTGCAGCATCCCATGGCGTCTTCATCCCTGGGGTAGAAGGGTTTGAGTTGAGGCAGCTGGGACCAGCAGCTGCTGCCTTGTTCRTGCTCGGAGCCGGGGGCAGGGGACGGTCCCTGGGTGGGACGCTGGGCAGGGCGGCTGTGGCAGCCCCTGCGTTGCGTGTTTTGGAAGCACGTCACAGCATCGGCTTGAGGTTTACAGGTCGTTTCAGAGTGTCTCTTTGGGATGGGTGTTTGCTGACCCCCCTGATTTCACATGTTAATTTTGCATTGTTAGTCCTGAGGCATAGAGGGACCAGCTGGAGAAGGGCTTAGCATCTCCTTGGGGCCAGCGCTGGATCTCCAGGACCTCTCTGGAAGTCTTCATGATGCGATGGCCACCTGTACGGTTGGACCTTTTTGACTCACAGCACCGTACGGATGCTGCTGGAAAGCTCTYGTAGGGGAAACAGTGGGAGCCATCCTAGCCCTGACTGGCAGCGCAGGCTTAAACCTCTGTGCCATGAATCCGTGCCGTGATGGCCGGGCTGAAGCAGAGCATGCCAGCACCCGGCTGGTGGCCCGAGCAGCASGTGGGTGCTCTCGAGCCTGCTGCTGGGTGTCCGTGTGGCTGGGGCTGCTTTCCGGGCTGGAGGAAGGTTTGTGGCTCCGCGGACGGCCAGGAGCCTGGCTTCGGGCGGTGCTGAGCCACGAGCGCATGCGTGACTGAGGATCGAGGGCGCAGCAGTGCTTGGTTCGGGCTTGGGAAGGGAGGATGGGCTTGTGGAGGGGGAGGATCTGTAACCCAAGAAGTAAAACCAAGGGGTTTTGATGCTTTTGCCCCTTTCTGGAGTGCTGAGGAGAAAAAAAACCAACTGCAACAGAGACAGAAGAGCGGRGCAGACCTAGGGCCTTTGGTTAAACGTGTCCCCAGCACAACTTGCTGCAGGGTTCGGGGTGCACGCGATGCTCCGGCGATGCCACAAGCAGCTGCTCGCACGTGGCCTCCCCAGAGACTTTTGCTATTCCCTCAACACCTAAAATAAAGTGTTATTCAGTGCAAAACCCTGAGTGGCTAGCGGTCCTATTTGTCCCTTCTCCTCTGTGCYGGAGAAGCTCAGTGGGACAGGCCGTCTCCCCGGGGGAGCAGAGAGCCCGCGCGGAGGCAGCGTGGCTTTGGGGACGGCGCGGATTTGCCCAGCAGCCACCGAGAGGGCTCTGTGCCTGCTGGAGGTGGAGTGTTTCTGCCGAGTGATTTTTGGAGRGGTGCTGGCTAACAAGAAGAGGGCAGCCAGGCTGGGAGCCCCGGCACTGCAAGGTGTTAATTAAAAAAACCCACCAAAATACTAGTACAAGTTACAGTTACAGTTACCAGTAGCAGACACGATGCATAATATGGTCTGAGTCGTTTGCTTTAATGAGATGGGTGTAATTAAGTAATCCATTCGATACCAGACGATTCCGCTGCCGTGAAGGGACTGGCAGAAGTGTAACTCAATCCACTATAAAGCCTGTGCTGGGAAAACTCCATGGCTTCGTTTTTGCTTTGCAGGGACGGGCAGGGGTGCAGTGGCTGCCGCTGCAGAGCGGGCTGGGGATGGCACTGTCACACTGTGCACCCCGGCCGTGACGTGTGTCTCTGAAATGCAGGCTGCTGCTGTCGCGGGAGCAGACAGCAGCTCCCGTGGGACGGTGGCCCGGCCCCGGGTGCGCAGCTCCCGGGGGAGCACTGCAGCCCCCATCGCGTCCTGGCTCCCTGCACCATCTCGGGATCCCCCCGTGCTGCGGGAACCCATCGGTGCTTCATCACCAGCTTTAAATCCTCCTTAAAGCCATGTGCCGGAGAGGGACACGCACCGGCCATTGCCTAATTCTCTGTGCCCTGTCCTGGGCCGGGCACTGCTCCTCTCCTCCTCTGCTYCGTCGGGACGTGACCCCACCATCGCACAGCTAATGCCGGTGACGTCCTCTGCGTGCCCGGGGAGCCACGGGCTGGCGCGGGGATGCTGCTCGGGTTTCAGCGGCTGAATGATATCTTTCTGAACTCCAATTAGTTCCCAGGCACCGGGATAATGGCCGGTCCCCACTGCCAAGATTAATGACTTGGGGTGAAATCCAGCCCGGCTCAAATGCCTGCGGGAACACGGTGGCTATTTATAACGGGAGGTACAGGGCACGAGGCTGGTGGCCCCACGCCGCCTCCTTGGCCCCGGGGCCACCGCGGGGTAACCCGACCCACGTGCCGCAGCGCATCCAGCCATTTATAGCTGCGTCCCGCTGGGGCTGGGCAGAGCGGGGCACCCCGCGGGCTCTGCCTCCCCGCCGAGCCCCACCGCTGCTCGTGTGCGGGATTTCAGGATTCAGAGTTTTGGGGGAGCTCGCTGSGATAGGAACGAAGGGGAAGATGGGTGTCGGTGGGCAGGTGAAGGGTGGGAATGGGAGGCTCTGTGTGCAGATTCTGTCCTGGTGGGAAAAGAGCTTTTTTCTGGCACAAAATCAGGCTGCCACGGCTTTGCTGCAGTGATGGAGCTGGTCCACTGACCAGCCGCCTACAAGAGTTGGCTGCAAAGCCAAGCTCGTGTCCCCCTCCTACCCACGCCCCTGACTTGGACCTGGAGTGAAACCAGYGGTGACGGCTGGGGACACAGCAGCAGGCATGTGCCTGTCCCGTGGTCCTTTCCCCAAGGGCCRCCAAAGGGAAGCCCTTCCCCGGAGCCACCAGCCGGTCCCACACTGTCCYCAGGGCAGGACCACGGCTGGTCCCACTGGGCTGTGGCGTGCGGGGCATCCTCCCCTGCTCAGCCAAAGCATTTTGGCTGGTGCTGCTGACCTAATTTTCAGGATGTAGCTGTGGGGCCCCATCAATTTGTGGTGACTTTMATCTCCCCTTCCCCTGAAACTCGGGAGCCGGCTGCCGTCCCAGCGTGGCTCTGAGGGCTCTGGCTCGGGAGCCAGACTCGCTAAGGACTGAAAGCTGGTTTCTTCTCCCTGGTTTATAACTCGTGGGGCAGGGCTATGCGAGCTGCGAGCACGCAGTTGGAGGCTTTTCCTGGGGCCAAGCCATGGTATTTGAGAGCTGTTGTTCCCAGTTGGCGGTGGGACCGGCTGTACCAGCACAGTTTGGACTGTGTAATTTTGGCCTGGGACTCGTGCCCATTCCCCGCCCCCTGCCTCCGTGTGCTGCCCTGGGGACCTGATCAGACTTGGATCTGTGAACTGATCTGGGTTAAAGGAAAGAAAAAAGGGGGAAAAGGCCATTTTTACCCCTCTCGGGGGGCTCCCTGAGCTGGCATGGTGGGGCAGAGGCACTGGAGGATCCCAGGTGTCATGTCACCCTCTGGTATGACCTTGCCCACCAGTGCCATCCCCTCCCCGCACCCTGGGCAGAGGACCYGCTGCAGCACCCATGGGTGATGGTTCCGGGGAGGTGGCAAAGGAGGTACCGGCTCTGGTGCAGGGAAGGTGCAAGGGGTTTCAGGAGGGCATATGGGTGCTGCTGGGCAGGATGAGGCCACCATGGCCCGTGCAGTGCCCTCAGCCGGGTGCTGCCTCTCTTCCAGTGAAGTACATGAAGGAGATCTCCCCCTACTTCAAGAACTCCTCCGTGGGGGCCACGGTCAGCTGGGACCCCTCTCCCGCCGCCCTGCAGAAGCGGTCATCCCCTCTCCTACCCCCTCGGGAGCTCCGGGAGGGCAGGACCGTGCCTCTGAAGATGTGCTATGTGTCCCGCAAGTGCCTCCCYGCCGACCCGGAGCACAGGTCAGGGCACGGTGCCTGGGGGTGGCGATGCCACCRCGGTGCCCCGGTGTGCTGGGGGCTGGCGGGAACCCAGCGGGGCTGTGTCCCTGCAGGTACCTGGAGGTATGCTCGGCGGACGGGCGCGTTGCCCTCTTCCTGCGGGCGAAGGACGAGGCCACGGCGCAGTCGTGGCTCAGYGCCATCCAGGCCAACGCGGGCGCGCTGCTGCCGCGGGTGAAGGAGGAGCTGCGAGCCCAGCTGGCGGGCGCCGGCACGGTGGCCGGACGGGATGTCAAGCACGTGGGCTGGCTGACGGAGCAGGTACCCCCATGCCCCCTGCTGCCCCTCACCACCCTGCTGCGGGTGGCCCTGACCCCCTCCCCTTGCAGCTCCCCAGCGCCGGCACCAGGAACCTCTTGGCTGTCCTTACCGAGAAGGAGCTGCTGCTGTACGGCAGCCTGCCGCAGAGCCGCGATGCCCTGGGCAAGCCCGTGCACAGCTACCCCCTCATCGCCACCAGGTAGGGGCCACTGCCCCAGCACCCTCCTGCCCTGCACGGGGGACGGGGTGGTGGCAGTGTCCAGGGGTGGTGGCAGGGGCTGGGGGTCTGGGCAGAGGCCCGGGGATGATGGCAGAGCCCCAGGGTGGTGGCAGTGTCCAGGGATGGTGGCAGTGTCCAGGGGTTGGGGCAGGGGCTGGGGGTCAGGGCAGAGGCTGGGGGTCAGGACAGAGCCTCAGAGGTGATGGCAGAGCCCTGGGGTGGTGGCAGGGGCTCGGGGTCAGGGCAGAGCCCCAGCATTAGTGGCAGAGTCCCAGGGTGGTGGCAGTGTCCAGAGGTGGTGGTAGTGTCCAGGGATCAGGGCAGAGCCCCAGGGATGATGGCAGAGTCCCTGGGTGGTGGCAGAGGCTTTTGGGATGATGGTAGAGTCCAGGGGTGGTGGCAGGGCCCTGGGTATAATGGCAGAGCCCGAGGGATGGTGGCAGTGTCTAGGGGTGGTGGCAGAGCCCTGGGATGGTGGCAGTCTCCAGGGGTGGTGGCAAGGCACTGGGGATGGTGGCAGTGTCCAGGGGTGGTGGCA
>JASVER010000123.1:1427697-1550019 GCA_030449065.1 Oceanodroma leucorhoa | reverse complement strand
GTGGCAGAGCCCTGGGATGGTGGCAGTGTCCAGGGGTGGTGGCAGAGCCCTGCGGATGGTGGCAGAGGCCTGGAGATGGTGGCAGTGTCCAGGGGTGGTGGCAGAGCCCTGGGATGGTGGCAGATGCCTGGGGATGGTGGCAGTGTCCAGGGTGGTGGCAGGGCACTGGGGATGGTGGCAGAGGCCTGGGGATGGTGGCAGAGGCCTGGCGATGGTGGCAGTGTCCGGGGCAGTGGCAGAGCCCTGGGGATGTTGGCAGAGCCCGGGGGCGGTGGCGCGGTGTCGGGGCCGGGGGGTTCGAGGGGCGGCAGCTCCGGGGGTCCGGCCGCGGAAGGTGCGGGCTGTGCGTGGGGGCGCATCCGCGGGGCTGCAGCGCCCCCTGCCGGCCCCGCCGCGCAGCCACCACCTCGGAGCGGGGCGCGGAGCGGGGCGCGGAGCGGGGCGCGGAGCGGGGCGCGGAGCGGGGCGCGGAGCGGGGCGGAGCGGGGTGCGGAGCGGAGCTGAGGCACGGCGGTGCCGCAGGCTGGTGCACTCGGGGCCGGCCAAGGGCTCGGCGCTGTACGAGGCGGAGCTGTCGTTCGCGCTGCGCAGCGGCACCCGGCTGGGCGTGCAGACCCACCTCTTCAGCCTGGAGAGCCCCCGCGACCTGGCGCTGTGGACCCGCCTGCTGGTGGACGGCACCCACGGGGCGGCCGAGCTGGTCCAGGAGGTCTCGGCAGGTCAGCGGGGAGCTGGGGGGGCCCGGGCGGCGGGGTGGGCGGCCGCCGTCTCACCCCTGTCCCTGTCCCTGTCCCCAGCCTGCACATGGAAGGGGCAGGATTGCACCCTGTCCATCCACATCGACAAGGGCTTCACCATCTCCACCACCGAGCCCGGGCTAAGCAAGACCATCCTCCTCCAGCAGCCCTTTGAGAAGCTGCAGATGTCCTCCGATGATGGCACCAAGATGCTCTACCTGGACTTTGGTGGCCCGGAGGGAGAGATTGTGAGTTGGCTTTACCCTCGCCACCCCCAACCACGCTCCCACTGGCCCCACGGGGAGAAGGGGAGCAGAGCACCCACCCTGCACACATCACCCATCCTGCACACATCACCCATCCTGCCCGGCACGTGGGGGTGAGGTGTGGCTCATCCATCCACCCCTGGCCACCCGCAGCCCCCGCAGCGCACAGCCCTTCCCACGGCCCCAGTAAGGCTGTGGTGGGGTATGGGAGCGCTCTGGGTGGTCCCTGCCCTCTCCGCTGCAAGCAGAAAGCTGGCTGCTCCAGGAGCAGCCCTCCCCATTGCAAACATCCCTCCRTTCCTTTCTTGCAGCAATTGGACCTTCACTCCTGCCCCAAAACCATCGTCTTCATCATCCACTCCTTCCTCTCGGCCAAGGTGACCCGGCTGGGGCTGCTGGCATGAAGAGGGAGCGGAGCGCCGGGCAGAGCAGCCCCAGCCCCCTCGCCCATCTATGCACCTCCCTCCAGGCCAAACCCAGCCCCAAGCCATCCCAAGGAGACCGGAGCCCCCGCAGAGTCAYGCCACCCCCACCAAGGAAAAGCACCATCCAGCTGGGAAAAACAACTCCCGGGGCGTTTGGGGGCAGCAGTGGGGTGAAATCCCTCTTGGATGGCAGCACCGGGACTTCTCCGGTCCCTTCTTCCCCTCCTTCCTCCCACTCCGATGCTCAGCGGCGGCTGGAGAAGCCTGGTCGGAGCCCACCGTGAGCGGCCACAYGGTCGTCACCCCAGTGCCTTGTGAGATGATATTTTCTGTACAAAGAACCCGTTTGTATCGATGTTTTATATTTATATCGCCCAGTTAAAAATGCTGATGCGGCAGCTCTCGCCTGCCTGGCTTGGACCGCCCCGGAGAGTCCCCGGGTCGTGCAGCACAAGGACGTGTGTCTGTCCCCCAGACAGACAACCGGAGGGCTGGAGACCAGAGCCAGCTCCATAGCACTTGAGAGAAGGGAACTGCAGATCAGCTCTATTTGCCAAATTTTTCCATATTTTACGAAATGATAGGAACCACTTTTCTTTGTTGGAGTTGGACGGTTTGTTTAATTTTGCTAACTCCTGGGTCACTTTATTTCTCAGTTTAGGGGGGAGGGTTGTCAGGTGGCTGCTGGGAAACAACTTCTTTTATGAACCAAAAGATTCTGCATGAAAATGCCTTTTTTTGGGGTCAAATAAACATTGCAGATCACAACCAGCAGGAGCCAAAATCTGTCTCCTGGTTTCACTTGGAGAAGTAGAAAATCTGTACGTGAGTGATACCTGGGCTGTGCCTCGGGGTGTTTTCTACCAGGGGAAGGAAAGGTTTTGCTTGGAGGCTGTGGGACATTGCTGTGAGCCGGTGGTGTTGGCTGGGGGTGCCGGGGACCCTAGTGGGGGGGTTCAGGTGGGGACAAAAAGTCTTTAAAGGCGCCCGATGCTGTGCTGGGCGCGGCAGAGAGGGACGCGCTGATGCTTGCRCCAGCCTTGGCGATAGCAGGTGAGTTTGAATAACCTTTACTTCATGCTTTGGGATGCTCAGCGGAGGGTGGGCATCATTTCCAAACTCAAAAAAATTGTGTGTTTTGCTTTTTATATTTTATTTTTTCCAGTAAAAGTAGTTGCCTGGTTGGGCGGCAGCAGAGGCTCTGAATGTTGTTCCCTTCATGTGCTGCCCYTGCTGGAAAAGTCAGGCAGCGAAGGCAGCCCTTGCAGCGTGGTTATGGTGTCTGCGGGCTCCCGGCACATGTGCAGCGCAGCCAGTATTTACCGAGTCCGTCCCAGATTAACCTCGACCGCTGTTACTCCGGGTGAATGCCTGTTAATGTGGGGCTCGGCACCAAAAAGCCTTTCCTCTCCCAAAAAGCGAGGGGCCGTGCTGTGGCGGTGGCTGCTGCGGGTGAGCTACAGACGATGCCCAGAAATGGCCAGTTTCACCGAGAAAACCTCCCCAGAGCTGACAGCTCTCCTGCGTGCGCCAGGGACTCAGCCTGTCCTCGCAGATGCGCAACGCGAAGCACCAAGGCTGTGTGCGGACRTGGGCCCCTGGGGGGTCTCGGAGCTTGGCGAGGGCTGTCAGCCACCCAACGGTCCCCCCCGTCTCCTCGGGGAACGTGCTGTGCYGGTGCCGGGAGCTGTCGGCATGGTTTAATGAGAGGTGTGATTTGCCAACGTGCTCCTGCCGGGCTGCGAGATGTGCTAGCCCAGCGCCCCGGGCCAGCGGCAGAGAGCTCAGCACAGCGTCTGCACTCGCACGGGGACACCGGGACGGGAAAGGGCCACGTTCACATCGCTGCACGGTGACGAATTCTGGGATAACCTTCTCCCTGTACGTGGGGGAGCCCAAAGTCTCCCAGGAAAGCCGTTAGCTGGGGAGAAGGCTAACGCTCAGGCTGCGTAATAGCAACTAAATAGCAGCAAAATAATATAATTTTTAATGGTAAGTCATGCATCCTGTTGTGCTGTACGGAGTCGTCCCCGGCACTGATCAGGGCGATGGGGTGCGTCGGCAGCATGGCGGGCCGGGCTGCGGCAGGCGTTGCCTTCGGAGCCTCTTTTGGGAGAGGGAATCCCTCTTTCCCCACATCGGCTGTGTGTGCGAAGGGCTGCTCCTTGGGCGCTTATTAAGCAGAGGTGGCACTTGTAGGTGAGGAGGCTGCAGGGTTTCTACTCTGGTTGGAGTGAATCTCAGCGCATCACTGGGAAATTAATGATTAGCCTAACGAAGATGAGCCGGTCCCTGGGAGACGAGGGTGGGCACACTTACTGGGGCTGGGGGGAGGCTGTGCTTGCTGCCCCTGCGAAGGTGTGGGTCTGGGGGGAGGCGTCTGGGGGGGACGTGGTTTGCCATGTGCAGAACCGCTCGCAGGTGCAGGGACCCTGATGG
Organism: Oceanodroma leucorhoa; assembly: GCA_030449065.1. NCBI lineage: Eukaryota > Metazoa > Chordata > Aves > Procellariiformes > Oceanodroma > Oceanodroma leucorhoa. The sequence continues at coordinate 1,546,152 of JASVER010000123.1, read as the reverse complement.
TGTTGCAGCCTTTGGGGTGCAGGGGGAGAAGCAGGCCATCAGCTCAAAAAATGGAAGGAAAGCGATACAAATGCAAAGTAACAAGGGTGGCGGGGTGCATGCGGTTTGAGCAGGGAGAAAGCACAGGAACAGCTTATTTGGCGTAAAGAAATAGTTCTTATGGGGTCCATAAGCACCCAGCTGCTCAGCTCTTTGCAGGACAGGGTGCTGGAGAGGAGGAGGCTTGAGGAGCCCGCGCAGGTGCCGCCTGTTCTCCCCGTGCAGAGCCCCGTGGCAGGCAGCAGTGATTTTTTATGATGAACAAGCCCCTACTTTTTATTGCACATGACTGTCAGATTTCCAGGAGACCTTGCAAAATGGATTTGCAAAAGAAAAAAAGGAAAAAACCCCATGTTACTAACTGTTAAATCAATACAACAAGTAATTTAGAAACAGATGGTGTATTTTTCTATGATCAAAAGCATGTCTGCACAAAGAAACACATTATTACTGCAATTTACCTTCCTCTTCCTGCCCTACAGCCATTACTCTTTGGGGTTCATTCCAATAAAAGAAGGAATCACTCCCAATCCAGAGCAGATTTCCTATTAATCTTATAGACCACAAACTGCCTTGACTTCACCAGCGCAGCTCAGGCAGACTGTCCCGCTCCRTGCCTGGGCTGTGAAAGAAACGGCTCAGTTCAGAGATGGACATGTCTTTTCTTTGATTTCTTTTCATTTGATATTGGTGATGGGGTGGGGATTCCCCCCCCCCATGTATTTTATGGTCGTTTCTCAGCTGCTTCACCCTTCTGGCACCATCCTCTGCTTAATGGGACCCTTTCCCCGATGATGCTCTTGCAATGGGGCCTGTGAATAAGACAACTGCCTCTTACTTCTCCAAGTGATGTGGGACCTTGTAACATAAACTACCCAGAAACAGAGGATAGAAACTGCCTCCCCAAGGGGAGCCTGTGGCAGCTGGAGATCTCTCCCTAAGTCCAGCGGCATCTTGGATTCCCGGGAAGGTGCCAGGAGAGGTGCATGAGCAGCCGGGGGACAGTGGTTATTTTCCAGGTTGGTGCCAAAGGATCAAGGCCAGCACTCATCAGAGACRCCAAAGTCTTGGGGGAAAAAAAAACATTGCAATTATTTCCTAAAACTCCTAGTTTTCCTAAAATTCCCAATTCTCATTGATGTAAATGTCCAGAAACATTCAGGCATCTGGAATCGGCACTGAATTTCTCTGCCTGGGGAAGGTTTCAAGGTTGGCAGCGGGGACCGGTTCCAGTGCAGGTTGGCATCTGTATGGAGTGATGAGCRCTCCTGCTTGGGACCGCACCACGCTGTTCCCCGGGGAAGAATAACAGCTCATCAGGGTTTTATTCTTTCAGGCACTTTTATGGCAGAAGGACTAATATTTTTGAAAGCAGCTTTAAAATAAATGTAATGAACTCGGCTTATAGAACTGAAATGATGGTAATGGGCACAGATAAAAAGCAGATTTCCTCGGCTGAGTCACTTTGAGGCAACTGTAGTTTTATTTGGCCACCGTGACTGAAAGAGCTCAGGGAAAGGGGATTTTGAAGGTGCTGCAAGTGGMGGGGGAATGGATGGCAAATGGGAAAGGAGGAGGGAAAAAAAAGCCAGATTTTGCTCTCTGTGYGGAGCTCCCCAGCGGCAGGCCAAAGTGGGGATGGAAATGGAGGCAAAGAGACATTGGCACCCAAAACGCTTCGATGCCGGCCCGAGCCATGCATGGAGAGAAGTAGGTGATGGCAATGGGGCTGGCAGCAGCCCGGCTCTCGTGCCATCCCTTGCCCTTTGGGAGCAAATCCGTCTGGGACACGGCGAGGTGAGCTCTCCGTTTCCTCCGGAGGGAAACCCAGCGCCGTCAGCATCCCCGGCAGCAACATCACAAGCGGGAATTTTCCCCAGAAATGGCTTTTCCAAGTCACGAAACCTGGAAAACAGCTCCAAATGAAGGAGCTGGAGAGGGAAGAGAGAGAGATGCTGCGGGAAGAGTGATTAGGTTGTCCCCRGGTGTTTGCTCACCCACGGCAGAACACTGTTTCCCTCCCGATACCGCTTGTACTTTCCATTAGTCGGCTCTGACCTTTTAGTGCCGTAATCAAACAAGACAACCTAACACTTAAATCTGAGCATTTAGTGCTGACATTTACAATTGGTTCTCGAGTTAGAGAGACCAAATGAAAATTTCCTAGCAGACAGCATGCTGCAGGGAATGGGAATCAAATAATTCATTTGCTGAATAACAGGCGTGCCGGCCCCCTTCAGCTGTCTGCCCGGGTCYGCATCGCATCGGTTGGTATTTGTACTGGAGCGCTTGTCATTAAAAAGTCAATATTCATCTGGAGTTAGTGCAGCACGCCGGTGCCGGCGATCCCACAGACATCTCCTGTTCAGGGTGCAAGGAAACTGTATTTGGCATTTGATTAATGTAAACAGGAGTGGTCWTACCCAGGCAGGAGCAGGGAAGCTACATTAAATGTTAAGGATCCAAGGCAGTAATGAGGATGTTTTCTCTCATTCAGCCTCGGCTGTATCCTTGCCCGAAAAGTGAGCACTCGGTGCATCTCTTGGTGCATCCCTTGCTGTGGGTCCGCAGCCCCACGTGTGCCCCACGGCAGCTCCTTGGCTGTGCCATCCCCGTGCACGTCCCTGGGCGGGGATGGGCTTTTCCAGCCCCATCTCGGGGGGAACCAAGCCCTGAGCATTTAGCAGGATWTGCCTGGTGAGGATACAGGGCTGGTGGGACGTCAGGGTGTGCTGAGAGCCAAAACACCCCTGGGAGCCCCCCGCTCCTCCTCCCATCCCACCGTGGCTCCCCTGGCTTGTCCTTACACAGCGGTGGCTGCCTCTTCTCCTCCCGTGCGATAACTTCCCACTTGAGCCACTTAATTAAGTTAAAGCCATTAAAAAAATGTCTGGATAAGGTTTCTCACGCTGCTGCTCATGACTTTCAGTGTTCCTCTTGCCTCCTCCAAACAGCAGCAAAAGCAGATGGGCTGCAAACTGGGGCAACACAGCTCACTCTCCACCCTGCCCAGGAACATCCTTGTCCCATRAACAGCCTTAGACAGTCCAAAATACTCTGCCCCACCTGCCTGAGTCGTGACCCTTCTCTGCCTTTGCTAATACAGCATTTGAAGAAATTAATACATTTTTTTAAATTACAGAAAACAGAACATGAGAYGTCAGAAACACTTCTTATTGCTATATTTTCCCAGTGTTGCTCCATGTGCTGCTTTTCTGAAGTACCGACATTGTTTTCCTGTGCAGGGGCATCCCGTTAGGATTTTGCATGAGAACCGGGACCAGCATTTGTGTCTGAAACCACTTTGCRTCAAACAGCATTTCCCAAAGTAGCCGGACACGGAAATATTTTGCTCAGAGGAACAGGGGTGCTGTCTGCACCATGTTCCCGCGGTGTTCAGCTCTGCTCGGGTGTTGCGCGTTGGTGGCGGCGGGAGGACAGGTCAGGCCGGGTGCACTGGTCGGACGGAGAAGATAAAGATGTCCAGGTGCTGTGAAGCACCGTCGGGGGCTTGGGCACGACCCCGTCGGCAGCAGCATCGGCGGCGGCGTGCACCCTCAGCGCAACAGCCTGCTGGGTTCATGAAGAAATAAGAGAAATGCAGAAACAGCAATATTGCTTTTTAAAAAGGCTTATTTCTCACTTTTATCAAATTTCACCTAAAAAATGCACTTTAAATGCGGTCAGCTCTCAAATGTYGATGTCTCTAGAAAACTGCAGGGGCTTCACTAACTGCAGCTGGCCCCGGCGCTGGGASGCTGGCGTGGGGCACCCAAACACCCGGTCCCGCTCCACGGGTGCTGCTGGAAGCCGTGCCCGGCGCCCAGCGGGGAYGTGTCCCCGACCTGCAGGGACCTCAGCTCAACACCCTGGTAATTAATATTTTGCCTTGCGCCCACTGGGCTGCCACTGTTCCTCCTCCTTTCATTCTTTATGGAAAACATTTGTTTCCTCCTTGCYGCCCCGGTGCTGTGCCTGCTTGCTAGGGTGCTCGGTCCCCTTCCAGCCCGCGCGTGTGACATCTCCATGGTGACAGAGCGTGATGCAAAATTGCACGGCACAAGGAATGAGTCATGGATAACCCTTTTCTCCCCTCTGTATTAGAGAGAAATCAAATTGCGGTGGGATACGTTTTAACGCGTGACATTCTCAAGGAGACTCTCCCCCGAAATGCTGCAGGGTGGCTGATGGTGGAGGTTTTCAGCCACGTCCTCGGGTGGAAATCTGCTTGTCGGGGGGGGACAGAGCTGGTCGGTGTGGGCAGGGAGAGGCCGTGCCCAGGCGGGACCCCCTGCTTCAACCGGAGCTTTTCCTCCATCTCTTTGGGCACTGCTGGGGCATCCCTTCACCCCTCGGTGCCTCCATTTCTGGCRGCGCTGGTGTCTCCGCAAGGCTCGGGTGGGGATATAAACACCTTTTAACTGGTTTCGCACCAGCAGAAGAGGACATCCCCACTTCTCCATGGGGCTGGGCCCTGTTTCCCTTTCCCAGCTGAATCTCCCCTGCCCTCACACGCTCTCCCGGAGCTCCACGTCCCTTCCCAGGGCCCTCCCGTGTGCTCCAGCTGCAGGCGAAGGGGCTCAGCAGCCTTTCCCTCCCCGCTGGCATCRCCTAGGGAGGGGTGTCCCAGGTCCTGGCCACCGTGGCAGAGGCTCCTCCAGCAGCCCCCTGAGCTCTCTGGGGTGAAACACAACGATGGACACCCGCATTTTCATCTTCCCCCCATCTCTTTGCTGAACCTGGGGGCTGCGGATGCTGCGGAGACCCGGGCGGTGATGCACGAGGAGCTGCCCAGCCTGGGCACACGGGGTCCCTTGCACGGCTGCTGGCTGAGCATCGTGCAGGGCGMAGGGCTTCACCGGGGCTTGGGGAAACCACCTAAACCATCTCCCACCCAGCTCTAATCCTTGAACCCAGTAAGTATCAGCGTCTGCTCATTGCAAGTTTGTATAAACTGTTACATCCACTTGGTACCTCACTTCAGCAGTTTCCTTTTAAAACTTCAGCAGCAAACCTCTTGCCTGATTGTAGGCAAATAATGGACCTTTTCTGTAGTGTTTGCTCTTCTGGGAGTTTCCATGTGATGTTAGTCTGCTTTGACTAATTTCTACTATTTTCAATTTTTAAAAAAGTAACAAAAAAAATGAGAGTACAAGGAGAGGGAAGCAAATGGGTCTCACGCAGCATCTCTGGTCCTGATGAGACAGAGGGAAATGAGCCCACAGGCCCTCCGTCCTCCTCCTCGCCACAAAAGAAGGAGGCAGCTGGTATGGATGCTGTCACTAAAAACACTGCGGAAAGATTCAGCAGAAAGCCAGGGAAAACTGGATGTTTTCATCCCAGCTCTGCCGCTCATCTGCTTTGGGACCAGGTATGGGCTGGCTCTGTGCCTCAGTTTTCCTTTCTGTAAAATGGGCATATTTCTGCTGGCTCCCAGTGCTCATTGACAGCCGGGAGCAGCAGCAGCAGAGCACAATCCTGCACCACTAATTACCCTGAGGGATTAAATGCCTTGGAAAAGTTCCTGTAATGTCTTTGTGTATGTGTGATATCTTTGTAAATGTAAATGTTACAGCACTCGCCTGTAAGGGGATGCTGGAGTAAAAAGCTGAATTGATTTATCCATCCATCTATCTATCTATCCATCTATCATCTATCTATCTATCTATCTATCTATCTATCTATCTATCTATCCATCCATCCATCTGTCTATCTATCTATCTCTCCATTTAATATATCCATTTACTTTCTCTCTGTGCATTCTCAAATAGATTAGGTTTCAAGAGGCTCAGGACCGGAGAACGGCTGAATTGACAACCAGAAGATACAGGTTTGTTCTACAGCAAGAGTATGAAAACCACATAAAATTGGACTTGTTTTTTTAACACTCATTCAGGAATCCTGAATGGGATTTAATGTATAATGTGGTGAGATACAGATGAGACCTTTTCAGAGTTTCTGTGTTTTTGTTATACTATATATTATCGATGCCGCACGGTAGATTTTTTCCCCGAAAAAATTCCTTCTAAGAGCAGGATGTTGTTTCTGAAGGCTTTACTGTACTGGTGAYGTACCAATATGTAATATGAATGACCTGTTGTTTCAGATGATGATAATGGGAATAAATACCAAATTAAAAAAAAAAAATCAAACCCTCTAGATCAGGAAAAATAGCAGAATTTCCAACACCCAGAAAGCTCCTGCTCTAGCAAAGGGCACGTATCCATGGTAACAGGAGCCCTCACTGTCACGATAATAAAAAAATATATTATTCTAGGAGAGCTCTTAAAAGGGAAATATACATTTTGCCGAGATGGATGATGAAATATTGGGCAGCATAGTGAAGAAGGAGCCAGAGGAGTCCAGAAAGTGATCCCGGCAGTTCTGCAGCCCGCCACAGGTAGGGAGGGGGGATGCAGACCCGGCAGGAGGATGGGGAAGCATCCCATGGCTGATGGACTCGGCTGCCTCCATCTCCTCCACGCTCCCGTGCACAGGAATCACAGACCACCGCGGAGGAGGTCCACCCCAACGTGTATACCCGGAGCGATGCAAATCTGGTGGCAAAGGCTGGAAATGATGGGGCTGTGCTGGTGCAGGACGGCGGGGGGTGCAGGGGAGCCCCGGGGGAGCCCCGCTGAGGTCTGGTGGCAGCAGCCAAAGCCCCGGCTTTGGTAGGAACCGAGCACCCTCGTGGCATCGCGGCCTGCCGTGTGCTCCTGACTGCGGGGACACGTGCCAGCCAGCTGTGAGCCGTGGAGCTGCAGCAGCTCTTTGGGAAGGCTTTGAGTTTTTGACAAAGAGAAAATTGTGGAAAACCAGTATATTGGCTGAACTTTTCCTGGGTTTGAATTTTGTAAAGAGGCTAAAAACTGGTGCTGGCAAGTCAGAATTTCACCAATGGTAAAAAAAGGATATGTAGAGGTTTGCAGAACACTTTGACACAAGGGGAAGGAAAAAAAAGCTGTATTTTCCCCCATAGGATACCCAGGATTTTCTACCCAGCAAGAAGCAGGGGGTGAGCAGCTCAATGGCGAAGTCCAGCCCTCCGCACCGCTGTGGGCACCTGGAGCAGCRCAGTTTCCGCAGGGGATCCCAGCGCTGCATCCCACCCCAGGCAGGGTGCAGAGCACCCAGCTGGACCTCCATGTCCCCCGTGCCCATGGCCCTGGCACTCACACACAAGGGACATCTCCTGCCTTGTGTCCTGGTGGCAGGACCGTCCGTGGAGGAGCAGATCCTGCAGCAAAGGGGGAGGGAGGGATGCCCTGGCAGCCACAGGAGCCCGGGAGCRCTGGGGACTGCTCAGCGCTCTGGGGCTATTTCATGGCTCTCTCGGGGTTTCGAGGTGTTTAATCTGGTGCATCTTTGGGTCCTGCCTGCTGGCAGCACCGAGGTGCGGGGTAAAAACACCCCCTTGGGGCACCCCRGCCTGAACCCTTCCTGCAGGTGCTGTCTGCAGCATGGAGCAGGGAAGYTGACCCAGGAATGGAGAGAAAAAGGGAAAAAATTGACCCCAAAATATAGGGGTAAAGAGGAGTGGCCCTGCCCCAGGAGTACCGGGTGGCAGGGGAGCTTGGGGGCTAATTGCCCTTGTCCCACCTGCCGCTGTCCCCCCTTCGCAGCCCGGCGGGAGCCCCAGGGAGCTCGTGATGCTTCCCACAAATCTGGAGGGAAACGGCCTCTCTGCAAGTGAGCTGCCCCTGGTCCGGGTGAGGGTGGGGGGCCGGGGGGCTCGGCATGTGCTGTGCCTGGGTGGGTGATGGCAGCTGGCTAGGGATGCTCCCGCTTTTGTCCTCCCCATCTTCGACTCACTCGAATTGTGTCTCTCCTCTCTCTTTTCCAGCCCTGCCCTGCCAAAGCTGGCGTTTTGGCCCGGCATCACTCATGCCATGGGTAAAAGAGCTGCTCAGATGAGCCCAGGAAGGGATGGAGTCAAAATACACATTTTTTGYGAGTCTCCAGTGAAGCTGGGCAGCCAGGGCTCTGGAGGAGGAGGACCCATGGGGACCCCCAGCTCACTGCCCCCMTCCTCCCCCGCCATCATCTCCCCGCTCTGATTACATCCACGACCATATCCCCACTGGTAGAAACCACTAACAGTTTGTGTTTCCCACTGGTCCCCCTTGCTGTTATGGTTTCTGCAGCACTGTTAGCAATTGCTGATGGAGATAACCTCACCTTCCGCCTGGGAAAGGCGTGCAAATCCCCCGTGGGCTGGAAGGGTCGTTAGGCTGCGTCATGCCTGCTGTAACCTCCCTGCCTGCTGGGATGCCAGCAAAAGCAGAGCTTGCTTTAACTGTTATTTCTCCCTCCTCCTTCTGCACACTGACTGTGGCGAACCGTGAAGTCCCCTTCCAAGCTCATACCTACCCAGGGCAGATTGGCAGCGCTTGTCGCAGGAAATCGCTCCTGGCAAAACACTTGGAAATATTTCTGGATCTTCCTGGGTGCCGAGGGAAGGGAGATGGCATCCCTGGATGCTGCCAGCGCTCTGTGCCCCTGGCAGAGCTCCCTCTCCAGGGGCTTTAATAAGAGCATAGACCCAGGGCTCATGTAATCTGCTGCCCAGAGAAAACCCTGCGTGGGTGTCCTTGCAGCAGGGAGAAGTCACCTCTACAGACAGCTTGGAGGAAGCAGGGGCTCTTGAGACCCATAGATAAGTGCAGGACTTGGGCACTATGTCTTAGCTCCACTATCCCACAGCACGTCCTCATCCCAAGGATGTTATCTTAGCTCAGGGGAGCGAGAGATGAGTAGATGACAATTCCCATAACCTTCATGTCTTGGAAGGAAGCAAGAGCAGCGCAAGTTGCCTGCAGAGCCCTTGGCAATGCCGCTCCGGCCAGTGGCAAGCGCAGCATCCTCTGTGCTGATGGGGCTTTGCCAGGCTTTGCTCACGTTCTCATCCAAACGCCGGGGCCAGGGAGCTGGTAAATCCCAGCCCTATAACCCCATAAACCTGGGCTYGAGCCCCCATCTCTGTATCCTGCAGTCAAATGGGGATTTTCTCTGGGTCTCACGGAGCGTGCATTTCAGCATCCTCAGCCTCCCCTTTTCCCTCGTGGGGTGGCACTGATCTCCGAGTTATTTTAGCCCAAAAGCAGGAATCCTGTTCTTGGCTCCAGGACAGCGTTAATGCCCAGCACAGCCCATCGGAGCTATAAATACCTCACTGCTCCGTTAGAGAGCAGATCCAAAATTGCGTCCAAAGCCACTAGCAATGGGACGGAGTGCAGCTCTCTAACTGACATGATCCCAGGGCACTGGCATTTGGGAAAAGGCTCTTTCAGGAGTCCCAAAATATCGGTGGCTTTTTTCTTTCCGTTGGACCAATAGGCACAGGGTGCAAAATAAATGCAGGTTGTAAAAGATTCCTGAAACTTGCCCTGAGCAGAAAGGTGGGAGCTGGATGCTGGGGGCTGGCAGCAGCAGGAGGATGCGGGGGCTTGGTCGGTCCCCCTGCCACCTCCCCACTGCAGGCACCCCCCCAGCAGAGCCGGCGGGTCCAGCTGTGGGTGTCCCTCGGTGCTGCCAGGTGTCGGAACCGGCAAGGCTGGCTCAAATCCGGGCTTGATCTGGGCAGGCATGGGAAATGGGGAAAACAGGGAGAGGAGGGCTTGGAGACCCTCCAAGCGTTGCCTGCCACACCGGGGGCTCACCCGCACCCCGGGCTGGCACGGTGCCAATTGCGGGGTGATTTCTTGGCTCAAAGCAGACAATTTTGGCTTAACTTTATTCCTTGCCAGGGGCTGGCGGGGTGCAGGCCTGGCTGTGCAGCGCGGCTGCTTTTCCCGGAGCGCTGCAGGGGGAGCTCGTGCCGCGCCCAGCAGCCTTCCTCCTCATCCTCCCGGGGTTTGTCCTCCTCCGCGCAGGAAATTCTCTTGCAAATGAGTCGAAGTTGCATATCTTGCGCGGTATACACAGCCCCCCCCCCCCCMCCTTCAAGGCCAATGCTCCCTGCCCATATAGCGGGAGCAAACTCCTTCCCCCGAGGATGCTCCTGCACCGTCTGAGCTGGGAGAGCAGATACCCCCAGAGCTTTTGCCTGGCTGGAGCACTGCTTTAGCCTGAAATAAGTCAGAATGAGCAGAGATCTTTGGGCTCACGTTGCTCCTGCATCATCTGAACTAATCCTCCTGATTTTCCTGGTTCTTGTGCCCATTTCCACGAGCAGCAGTTGGCCCTTTGAGCTCTGTTGGGCCCTTTGAGCTCCATTTGCTGGTGCTTCCAAAATACCCCAGGCCACGGGCCAGACTTTACGGGAGGATCTTTCCTCTTTGCCCCAGCAAAAACTTCCCGGGAGRTGGGCAGAGGGTGGAGGTGGCAGCAGAGATCGTGGTGACTCAAAGGCATCACCCTTCAGGACACAGCCTGGCTCTTGGGGTACTGTTGGGCAATCTCATGATTTTTCACAAGGACGGAGAATTTTCTCATCTGATTTTCTTCTCTAACAGCCAGCGAAGGTTCAGCGTTAACTGGGATTAACCGTGTGCATGGGGAAAAGGGGAAGGGTCCGAGGGAGCTGCAGTTGGGTTGGGGCCAGCGGGACATTATGTGCAGCCCCGGGCACCCCCAGCTCTTTGCGCACATTTGAGAGATGTAAACCTCCCATGGGCCCGGTGCTCAAGGAAAACTCGGCTCAGGGTCTCCCTGGGATGTTTTCCTTCCTCTCAGCCTTTACCTTGTTTGGTGCAACCTTATTTTCCCTACTCGTAATTCCAAACTTTGCTCTGGATCCGGACCAAAGCACCAGCAGCAGAGGAGCTCCTGGGAGAATCGCTCTCTCCTCTCGGTATCAGCTCAGGCATCTCTGATACAAAACGCATGAAAAATGGCTAAACAAGGAGGTTAAATAAATGTGCGCAGACTTCTTTATGTATCTTCCACTGCTTGCTCTGGGGAACAAGTAAAAAGAAATTAAGGAATTACGAGTTACTTATCTACCAAAACCACTTTTTAGTCTTTTATCTGTATTCCTCATAGGTACCATTTTCATATAAATATGAAGACTATATGTACTTAGGAACATAATGCATATAGGAGGTATAAAGGAYGTTGGATAAATTGGAGATAATTTAGCTTTTATACATACACAAATATAGATATACACATCATTACCATTTTATTTATGTGTGTGTGTTTACACATACGGATCTTATATTTACATATTTATAGAAATGCTAAATGTATTGAATACTATCAGAGACAGCTCACAGATAAAAGAAACCCTGTGAGCTAATGAATGTAAAAAAGAAGGAAACAAATATAAAATAGTGATAAATCAATAACCTCACCTTTTTCTTCTGTTACTAGAAGTAAATTACATTGCTGAACRAATACATTTTCTACCCCACAGTCTACTGTGGTGAAGGTGGTCACAAACAGCCTTCCTTCTTCTTCAGCTTGCTAGTTTTCTATTTTTCAAACAGAAAACATCACAACTTTCCTTGGAAACGAAGCCATAAGTATCACTTTGCCCAAAATCCCCTTTCCCACCTAACTATCCCCCTTGGTGCTGCTGTTTGATGCTGTGGAGGCACCAGGACAGCCCAGCATCTGCCTCKCTGCGGGGCATGGTGGGGTTGTGATGGAAATTGGAGCACTTTCATCAAGTCTTGCTTTAGAGCRGCACCAGACGGTTTTGCCCGGGAAAGTACACCCGGACAGGACATCGCACGCTGCTCCTCCCCTCGGCGCGCTCCCGGCTCGCATGAAAGAGGCTGAGGAATTGGAATGAGGAATTTTTAGCATTGAAGTGGAATTTCACACCTTTTCTGAGATGATATTTTGGTTTTCGCTTTTTTTTTCYGCAACGGTTCTTGGTGTTTCTGAACCGAATCGAACATGAGCTTTAAACGCTGGCTGCTCTCCCGAAGGGCAGGTTCCTCTGCCCGGTCTGAACCCCCACCCCAAGCATTTGTCAAAATAAATGTGAAACCACTTAGTCTGTGCAGGCGAAACTCTCCCAGTGTTGTTGAGGCACTGTTTTTTTGGAGTGGCTTCTCCTCCACAGACATGATGATGTGAGATGGTATTTGGAAACAAAAATATCATCAGAAGAGCAAAAGCCCGTCCTCGGTGGGGCTGCTCGCGCCCTGTCTGCAGCAGACGGCTGCCTCTCAGCTGCCTTTGAATTGCTCTTAGTACATTACTTGGTTTTCAATTTCATTTCCTTTCCTAGGAGCAACCTCAGCTTTATGTTTCCCTTTTAAGCTGATTGAAATAAAGTATTTGAACAAATGTCATGGGCACTTAGAAATCTCTCCTCTGTTTACTTTCCTTTGCTTTCATTCTGTCCACCTTCTGCAGTACCAGCTCTTAAAGCCTTGAGTGCTGTCTATCTAAATTAATGCATCTTGTAGGCAGGATACGATACAAATTCATTAATTTTTTGTATATTGGAAATATGCCTTTATTAAGTCTCCATTCATGTTTTTCCAATGGTTGAATAGTTGAGCTTCTTTAGAAACCATCAGCAAAGAGATGGTGGCTCCTTGAGATCCATTAGGTACATACCTCTGGGAGTGTGTTCTTCATCCAACAAACATTTATAGTCAGTACAGAAAACAGGCTCCAAAGAAGTTGTTTTGTGTTCTTCCAAACTCCCTTCAAAACATCCGCCGTTGCGTGCATGACTCCTGGAGCTCCAGGTGGGCAAATCCGGGGGGGATTCCACCTCAGCTGCCCCAGGGGTTGCACAGCCCCTGGGCAGCCCCATCCCTGGAGCCGGAGCTGGTGTGCCTTCTTTCAAGCCATGTTGTTGCCTTAGCCACCCAGATCATCCTTCTCCTTCCTTCCTCCCCTCACCCACAGGAGATGCCTGCTCCTGGGGCACAGAGATACTGTCCCCCAGTTATGTCTGCTTCGCACGGTGGGCATGAGGTTGGCACCCACCTGGGAGACTGTCATCATGTTTCTCCAAGCAGAACAGTCCATAAACCTTTGGTTGAAACCTTTGGTTCCCCAGGGCAATGGGAGTAGTTCCATAGATTATCTTTTTCAAAGATGATTGTCAGGGCTCTGAGGACACTAATAAGCCTTAATGGCCCTGACCAGCCTTACCTGGAGCCCCCACCCACATCCCTGGGCCCAGGGGCTCTATTTAAGCTCAGCAGTTGGCCTTCAGTCATAAGCTATGCTGGAGGGGTGCTGGTCTGGTAGTTATTGAGCCTGGTCCTAAACCTGATGGCTAACTCACAGGATTGACCTTGGACTGCTTCATCGCCATGATATTGCCTTATGAGCTGGACTCTTGGTTGGACCTAGCTGCTGTCTCAGGGTCTGCTCTGTTCACCTTGCTCCCTGTCCCTTGAGGAGCAGCCCTGCTCTTGCTGCTCCCTCACAGTGACATGGGGACTTGAGGTTTTGCATGGAGAGCTCAAGGGTAAGAGTTGCCACATTGCATGTTCCTACCCTGATGTTGCAGGTTCTCTGTTGGAGACCTGTTCCTGCTGACCAGCTGAGGAGGTCAAGGGCAGCACTACCAGCACAGGTACAGTCAGACGTGGTCACTTGGTGGTGACGCATGCATGTGGAGGCAAGGGCCAGAGTCTCTTGTGCAGGTAGGGCAAGGTAAAAGTGCCAGCACCAACCTCTCCTCTGGGCCCTGACTACCTATATGGGGCCAGCTGGTGAGCCAGGAACACTGCAGGCACCCAAAAGCTCCCRCCCTACTTGGCTACTCCAGGGCTCTTTTTCCCAGGACCTGTTACAATTAACCAAGCCATTTTTTGCCTCTGGCTTATGGCACACCTTCCATTGGAGCTGGTAATTTATCTAAGATGGCTTTAGCATGATGTCAAAGATGAATTGTTTCACTTCCCTTGCAGATTAAAGAGAGCATCTTCTGTTCACGCTGCAAGATAGCATTGGAGCTATTTGGTGGGCAGAAAGCAGGTCCCATGCAGAGCAGGAGCTGGAATCTGGCCCAGGGTGCCCTTTGCAGCTAACCTGGGACAACAGTGACACAGTTCCCACTCTGAGGGGAGGTTGCCCAGTGAAGTAAGGAGCAGGAAGCCTGGGAGCATGTRCAAGGTCTCATTTCCCACCACACACCAGCATGTCGGGAAGGTAGCACATGCTGTAGAGATGCAGCCTGAAGCACCTAACCCAAGTGAGAGTCCAGGAGTGYCTGGGCACTCCTGCCCAGGAGGGAATGAATGTCTGTATTTCAGGGCAGGGCTTGAAATTATGCAGCAACATGCTGAATGAGATATGGGACCAGGGCTCCTGTAGGAAGAAATGAGGCTGGGTTTTGGTTTGACTCCAGTTTCAGATCTAGTTTATGCCGTAGACTAGGGAGGGGATAAGGTGGAGAGGACAGGCCACTGGGACTTGGGGGAGGCTGGGAAGACTTCTCTTGGGGATGGTGGTGTGTTATACCAGCAGAACCTCGATGCAAAGCCAGGACCCCTGTTCCTGCAAGAATTGGTGGTACCAGGGAGGGGAAGGACATGTCTTTGGGGACCTCTCAGACTGTGTCAGTGAGATGCTGAAGGTACACCGTGTGGCTGGTGCAACCTTCCCACAGCCTGTATGTGGCCTGGGCTTTCAGAATTGCTCAGCAGCACACTCCTAACAATGCTTTTCATGCAATTTGATTCTTCCTGGGTGAAATCTGAATCTAGGGAATCCCAGCCTCTTCCAGGCCCACACCCCTGCCCAGTAGCACCTGTTTCCCATCCCTTGTTTCGGCAGGGMCTAATGGAACTACATTGGCACTACRCAGTGCTGGTGGTTGGGTCTGTCACCTAACTCTCCCTGTCCATYCCCAGAAGAGCTCAACAGAAGGACCATGGGGTGATGCTGATGGCAAGGGCAATGGCTGTTGCGACACAGCCTCCGGTGGCTGAAAGGTAGGGTGGGAAAGACCATGCAGGATGCTCTGTGACACTTCTAGCCATGCTGATCCCGGGTGGCTGTGCTGGCACCGTGCTTCCTGCGCATCGGGCTCTGGGCACCAAGCGCCATCTGAAGCAGAAGACCAGACTCTGCACATTGCTACAATGTCCTTGGCTTGCCCCAGTTCATRCCTCAAATTGAGGCCCTGCTGATCTCCATGGCTTCTTCTAGGTGATATTCTTAAGCCCCCAYGTAGATGGGGGGGTCTGTTTCTGGACTCTGCAAACCACTCTGGTTTCCCCAGTGAGATGCTCACTCTGCATTTCCAGGGCTCTGAGCACAGATGTGTTTGTTTAACTGATTTTCATAGGTTTCTTCCAATGATGCAGAGAGAGTGAAAGAGCTGTGTACATTAAATGAAGGCAGTGTAAAAAAATCAATTTAACTCCCATCTGAGTCGCACAGAGAAGGGAATAAATTGAAAATTATTTTTAAAATGACAATTTTGATTGTTCCCACTGCCAGCTGGACCAGTTCCTTCTGCTGCAGGAACTGCAGCCCTGGCCAGGAATACTGGAGACGTGTCTGGGTCAAACAGCTTCAGAGAACAYAAAGACCAGCAGAAATAGTTGAAAAGTGCACACATTAATACTGGTTTCAGGCAGGAGTGAGGAGCACTGGCTGTCCAAACCTGTGGCTTGCAGGTGTGGAGGCACATAAAGTACTTACCTTGATAGTCCTTGAAGATGGGCCCATGGGGAGGAGGTTGGTGTTCAGCTGATGCCACTTTCCAATCCCTGGTGCTGGTGGTCACATGCTGGATTAAGGGCAGGTCCCACCCATGGAGCAGCTCCACCACTGTCATGCTTGTCACTGCAATGTCACATCAAAGTAGATCTGGGCACAGTGCTCCAGGATAGGAGTTTGGTGGCTAGAAAATATCTGTGACTCCTTGTCAGCACTGTGGAGCTTTTAATGTGAAACAACAAAAGTAACTCCGAAAAGAATGAGATAATTCTGGTCAGTTTGCCTTTTTTAATATGAACTTCCTTGGTTTCAAAAAAATCTTGAATGTGCTTTTTTCTCTGCTGCTGAAAAGTTAAATGAAAACACCATCCTTCCATTTGAAAGAAGTGATTCATTTTAACAGAAGATTTGAGTTATTTTCTTTGCAATTTTGGCCCAAAAAGTGAGGTGTGATTATTTGTAAGGAATACAGGCTAATGGCTAAAATAGACTCAGAGGAGCAATGCTGGATGTGGCACCTGGCCAGCCTTGTCCTCTCAGGGGTGGCAAGGAAGCCACTGTCCCTGTCACTGTGGGATCCCATGGAAGAACTGCTCACCAGGGACCCATGCCAGGAAAGGAGGGGGTGAAGGGTGYTTCTTATGGGGTGTGGTGGGGTGGGAATTTGGGACTGAATAAGAGAACCTGGGTGTTGTCCAGGACTTAYGGGATGTTTAGGGGAAGGGTCCAAGGARGTGAAAAGGTCAAGGTGGACCAGGGAGGAATGAACATGGGAAAAGGGGGACAAGACCAGCTCATATTGAGAAAGATGATCTCAGCAGCCTGTAGGAAAGAGGTCCAACAGGACAACTGGGAAAGGGATAACAGATGGAGAGGAGTGTTGATGCTGACCTGGCTTTGCCCGTGGGAAGGGAGACCTGCAGATCTGGATGCTTCCCTGGAACCTGCTCATCACAGGGCTCACAGGGGAGAGCTGCACGGCCATGGCTGCAAACACCAGCTGTGGCTGGGTGCTTGAGGAAGCCCAGCCGGGGGTCTCCTCCAAGGAGGGTGGTTGTAAATGTTCTTTTCCCAGTGTCTTCACAAGGCAGCAACGAGGTGGGTGAACACTGAGCGCGTACCTGGCCTYGCCATGTCCGTCAGCAGGTTGCAGGGAGGAGGGGGAGGGACCGGGAACAGGAGAGAAGGTRGGAAATAGGAGCTGGAGGGACCCTGGGGACTGGGTGTGGAGGGGAGTGGGGGTGGGTGCACTTTGGGAGGGGACGTGGCCCGAAGTTGAGCTGTTCCCGGCAGGAGGCACCTGGCAAGTCCTCCATGGGAATGGCTGCTTTCCCCGGGAGGAGGCACTTGGCTGCATGCAGGGATTTTAGCTGGACACCTGAACCCTGTGGCTCGTCCTGCCTGCTCCAGCCCTGCCACCCCAGGGACCCTGGATGCGCCCCACCACATCGCTGCAAAGCCCGGAGCCTGCCCCGGACCTTCCCAGGCTGCTTCTTGCTGTGAGAAAAGGGAAAGTCCCAGGTGAGCTTTCTGAGAAACACAGCGCGTCCCTGCTTCTGCTTATTAGCCCACCTCTCACCCCATGTCCCAGCTGCAAAAAGTCCGTGTGTCCAGTCTCCGGCCAGCGTGCCGGAGCATCGCGAGGGTGCAGGTGCTGCTCTGCGATGCAGCGAGGGCAGCCCCACCGCATCGGGCACATGCCTGGGTTGGGTTTCCACTGCTCTGGGGACCTGGGCTGCCCTCCAGGCCCAGGGGACAGGCAGTTGCAGGTAGCGCTTGGTAACCTGGAGTTGATGCTGAATGTTCAAAAATCATCTTTCGTGGCACCCATTGGGTGGATGACTAGAAAAATCTGTTTTTAAAATCGTACATCTTGAGTTCTGGGTATATTCAGTTTTGCTTTCTGAACATGTAGCGTTTCCATTTTCAGGCTTCCCTTTAAAACCAAAAGGCAAGCTTATTTTTTGCCTTCACGTAAGTAACTGGACACTAGCCAGAGGAGGGGCTTTGCAGCTGCACAAAAAGGGACAGTGCCAAGCCCTGTAAGCAGAGGGACCAGCAGCCCTGTCTTTAGGGACGGGGTTAGCCTCAGCCTTTGCAGCAGGAGTGTGGCAGGTCCAGCTCAGCCCCCTCCCTCGCAGGGCTGTGCTTTCCAGCCTCCATCCCCTCCAGCCCTGCTGGCTGCAGAGCTGGGGGTGACCTTTTTTCCTCCAGGTGCTGCAAATGAGGGGTGCAGGCTGCTCCCGGGGCTGCTGACTGGTTTCCCCAGCTGTGGCGTGAACCCGTCCCCTTGCCAGGGAGGCTGCAGTAGTGACAGGGGTGGCAGTGGGTGTCACTGAAGTGATACCAGAGTCTGCTCTGGACCTGCCTTCCGTAGCTGGGATGCCTGTAGGACAGGAGATGCTTTGGTGCCAGAATGATTCAGCCGCAAGGCCAACGCTCAAGCACCAACGCTTGTTCCCACTTGGTCTCTCCCTTCCATGAAAAGGCTCTGAAAAAACATCCTACTCACAGGATTTGGCTCTGATCTAAATGGTAGGAAGGGGGAATTTGGCTACACTAGGTTGAAATGGGAGCAATTAGGGCACCAGACACTACTCTAAGAGATGGGCTGATTCCCCTCACCCTACTATACCCCAACGCGGTTAAACCAGCACCTACTTGTGCATCATCAGCATTTGCACATGCCAGTTGAAGCTTTCCTTGGACAGTCAAAGCAGTTCCCTTGTCTCTGTCCCCATCCAGCAACCAAGGTGGGGAAGGGCTGTAAAGGCTGGAAGAGAAAACGGCAACCCGTGTCTCACGGAGGGCATGTTCCTTCCCACCTCGCTCCCTTGAGGACATTTGCTGTGTGCGGCAGGAGGGGACAGGGTGACAGGTTAAGGGAGCTTTTGGCTGGTGGTGCTGCCCTGTGTCCCAGTGGCTGCACTGGGGCACGGCCCGGGGCTGGAGGGGACGAACTGGCAGGAGCAGAGGTGGAAARCAGGGAGATCTCCCACTGTTTCCCTTTGAAAGGGAATAACTAGCAATATTGGCGTATCTCCAATCAGCAGTTGCAGAAATAAATATCTCCTTTTCTCATTTTGAATGACCTTAAAAAAAAAAAAAAAGTTTCGTAAATTCTCTGTTGCTAATAGTTAAGAAGTCAATCTCATAGTAAAACCCTTTGGTCTACCACAAACATGCCTGTTTGGAATTTCCCCTTTTAGGGATTTTCTGTTTGCTCTTTTGCTCCAGTTCAAAATCTCAGCAGATATCTTACAAAATGTAACTCCTGTCCTCCCTGCAGCTGGGCACCATAATGACCATAAAAAAAATCACTTGGGCTGGGGTCTGAAACTGGGCATGAACTCCTGCAGGTTTTTTGGAGGGGAGAAAGGATTATGAAATCCTTCCAGTCAAACAATTCCTCTTGCTCTCTGGGGTAAGCAAAGCGGGATTGATTATGCCTCATCCTGATAGTCTGGGGCTGACCCATCTCCCTTCTCTCTCCTCTTCACTTACCCTCAGTCTCAGGTACCTGTGGGATATTTTGGGGACATTTCTGGGGAGAATGGGCCATCCCATTGTAAGCTCCCTCCATGCACAAGCTCCTTCCCACATAAGTTCCCAGCCCAGTGCCAGCAATGGAGCWAGCCCACGGCATTGTTTATGGCCAYGATGTATTCACSTGGTAATGTGCCTTTGCTKATTGAGTCTACATTTGCTCTCTAAMRAGGCACATTTATTTCTATCCTACAATAAAAGCTGTTTGGTAACAGAAAAAAGAAAAGCTTGTAGCAATTAAGCAAAATTGCTGATGTACCCAGAGCAGAAGGCTGCTCTGGGGAGTGGGGCTGGAGAGGYGGTGGTGGGGCTGGTCCACGGGTGTCCTGTCCCTGGGGTGAGACGGTGGCTGGGGTCGGTGCTGGCCATGCACGGAGAAGCCTGAGCTCGGCCACGTTCAGTGGTGGTCTCAAAATCCCCCCAGAAACTCAGATCTCCCTTTGGCTCACATCTGAGAGGAGCACGAGACGTGGCCGTGAGCATGGGAATGAGGTGGGGAAGATCCTTTGTCTCGGCACATCGCGTCTGACAGCCAGCGAACAGCACAGGCGCCTTTTCAGCAAGACAGTGCCTTTGGCCAAATGTTTCTGGAAAATTTTGCCMAAACGGTTAACTTTCTGGTAGTTGTGGGGGGGAAGGGTTAAGCTTTCAAAACCAGAACTTTTTATTTTTGTAACCAAAAACTCAYACTCTCCACCCAAAGCAACATTGAAGACCAGGTTATATTTGAGCCTGTCAGCTCTGCTTTGCTCTCTGTTGTTAAAAAAACCCGCTGCTCCCCGCCTGAAAAATGTCAGAGGGAAATTGAAAAATAACATTTTCCCCTTTTCCTGCTGCCACACCTGCTTTCCTTCAACAGCAACTGGCATTTCTCCAAGCGTCTTGACAAGCTCTGTGCTGGCGGGTGCTGCCAGAGCTGGGTGCAAGCGATTGCGGGGGACGCTGGCACCCGCGGAGCCCAGGGACACCCAAGCACAGTGGGGTGCTGCTTCTCCCCAGGGGCATGGGCAAAAGCATGGGACGCCGTCTCTAGTGAGCAATTCCTCTGTAAAGGGAGGGGGTAAGGAAAAGGAAGGAAGGAGTTTGGTACAAGTGTATTATGAAGATGGAGAGACTCAGATATGACTCACAAGCACCCCAAAAGTACTGGGATAACATCACTGTGATACTGAGAGTAACAGCACAAAGAGTGGCTCRGTGCAGCGGCAGTTGCAGTTGCTTCACCTACTCAACAGCTTAAAAGCATGGAAATAAGTTAAAAGCCAAGTCACTCGCGTTTTTTATCACCTTGCTATCAGCTGTGCTGCAGGCGCTGCCACCTCCCCGGCTGCCTGCAGGGACGGCAGCCTCAGGTTTGCCTGTTCGTGTCGCACGGCTGAAAAATAAGGGCTGCACGCCACCTCCGAAAGTGTCCACTGACAGAGGTGGGACGGGGCACGTACAAAGCTCGTCGGGCTGCAGCCCACCCACCGGGCATCTCTTATCACGTCACCTCACTTGTTGGTGGATGCTCAGTGCTGCTGGAGCTGGGGTAGCCCGGACAGCAGCATCTGGGCTGGAAAMCCACCAAGCTGTCTTGCTAGTGCTTGTGGACCATGTGTATTATCCAACTGGGTTGCTTGTCCTGCACGTAAAGGCGCATCGCCCAGCCCAAGTGCTTGCTCACGCCCTCRGAGCTGAGCAAACCAGAGCAGGACCTAGGAAGTGCTTTGCAAGCTCAGGGACAAAATATTACACTAACATCAGGGAAAGTGAAGGCGTCTTGGCAATTACTTCAGAACTGAGCTTGCAAGTCTGCCGGTTTTGTTCGTGTTCATCTGAAAGCCTTTGACACATCCGTGCTGTATGTTTCTTTTATGAATATGCAAATCAAAGCAGTGAAATTACAGATAATGATATGTAGTCAAAACTTTTCAGAAGTTAATGCATATTCCTTATTTTGCAGATTTCTATCACATTTGTATTTGCAAAATAGATGAGATAACGCCGCTCAAGAGAACAGCTTTCCTGTCACCGAAGCAGCGATACACCTTTCAAATCCCACCCCGGAGAGCTGCCAGCTCCCTTCCCGGCACCGGGGTTCCTCCTGCGGGGATGGGGGTCACRCCGAGTGCCTGGCCATCAGTGCCCCGGGGACCCTGAAGCAGAGCTGAGCTGCCGTGGGGTTTCGAGGGCTGGGCGGTTGGACCGAGGCACTGCCGTTCTCCCACGGCCCCGCCGCGGTGGACCTGGGACAAAACCCTGCGGGAGGAACCGCATCGGGTCGCAGGCTTCCCAGGCAGGCTGGGCATGGGAGACGGACGGTCGCCTGCGTGGAGTATCCGGCACTTTGGACACCAGCCACAGCRGTCTGTGCAGCCCGGAGGGGTTTCTCTTGGGGAAAAAAAAGTACTAGTTTGATCATTTRTTGCTGTCTTGCTATAAGCCCAACTTCAGATGCGACAGTAACATAAACCCGATGCAATAAAATACTTTTGGAGACGAGGATATCTTTCCAAAAAGCAATTCAATATTTTTCCAAAGTGAAGTTTTCAAAATAATGCTGGTCTGGTGGGGTTTCTTGTTAAGGGGGACTGTTATATACAACATGAGGAATTTTACACAAACATTTAATTTTATTCTGCTTTAGGAGAAATGTCAGAGTGCTACCGCGTGGTGGAAATACAGGGTTTGACCAGAGTGCTCCTGATTCAGACGCATTCGCTGCTGTTCCTGCGATGTTCCCCGTTACCAGGTGAGACCCAGCACTCACCTCTGTCTGTTCCTCACCTGCTTTCACCCCTCCCTGAGCCTTCAGCGCGTAGCAGACATGATTCACTGGGACCTAAGTAGGCTGCACTAGCAAGCTCCATCCCTTTGGCCATGAAGCGTTTCATGGCAAATCCACGGGGGCTGACCCGCAGCATCTGGGCGCCTTGCCCAAGCTCTCTGCAGGCTGCTGGGCCTCCTGCAGTCCTTGGGTTGTCGGCTGGGGGCTGCCTACACCTCATCCTGCTCCCGGTTAGTCTAATTCCTCAATTTCCTCCTGTCTCTGCTGCATTCCCAGTTCATCCCCATCAGCAGCTTCCTTTTGATTTTTAAGAGGAACCAGCCTGGGCTGCCATGGAGGATACCCATCATCCATGGTTGAGGGTACTCATGAGAGCATCTTTGCCCCTCCCAGTCCAGCTCTGGTAGGAGCTTGACCCTTTTCTGCTCTGYTCTCCCCAAAATTAATTTCATCACCTTTAATAATGTGTGTGGGCGAGCCGTTTACAGCAAGTGACACCCGCCGAGGAGCCYGGCAGCGGCTGGCGAGCCCACCTCCCTTCCCCCTCCTCTTTCTCTTTCTTCTTGCAAACACCTACATCCTTCCTGTATTGTTTCAAACCGCAAGATAATAAACTGAGAAGCAAACGCCGTCAAACGGCGAGTGGAAAGGTCTGCGGGGGGAGGTGGACCTCTGCACCTCGGGGGCTCCACCTCCCCCTGCAAATATCACCAGAAACTTCTGTCTCGCTGCTTGCAGAACCGGGGCTGGGGCGCCGGGTGCTCACCCCGAAACGGCGATGCTTGGTCCAGCCCCTGATCTTCTCCAGCCTGTTTTGGTCATCGCGTCCCTCGCCGCCTCTCCCGCAGCCCCAGCGGCCGGACCCCGCAGCCCAAGGCTTGTGGCATGGGGCTCTTCTGCTTCTGGGAGCTCCTCGCTGGGTTCTCACCGGCAGTTGTTTTAGCAAAGAGCTTTTTTCAGGTTTTTGAATGGCTCTTCTCCTCCCCCCCAGCTGTTGTTGGACCATCGCCGTCCCGGCTCTGCGTTTGCCAGGGGAGAAGGGGCTGGATCCCCCAGGCCAGGGCGGCAAGGCTGGGAGGAGGGTGCTCCGTGTAGCACCCAGGCCCTGCTCTGCCTTGGGGATTTTGGACTAAGGGTGCTAAAGTGACCAAGAGAAGCAGCGCAGCAGCGATGCTGGAGAACGCCGAGGCTGCCGGCACCCACRCAGCAGGCAGGGGAGACACCTCCAGGCAGGCACAGCCCAATGCTTTGGTGCCGGTGGGAAAATCCAGGGAAAAATCAGGAACACCTCCGCGAGACAGCCGAGGTCCCCCTGGCTCGGGTGTGGGTCTGTGGGCAGAGTGATCCTTGTCCTGCATCGCACCCACTGTCCGGCAGGTTCGGAAGCCTGACTACCGACTGCAGCCTGCTCCCAGAGAAAGCAATAAACTGGGTCCTGCCCATCTTGCTATGCCTCCAGATGTCTCAAAAACGAGTCCCTGGGTGACTGCGTCCRTGCCCAGCAGCTCCAGGGTGGCCAGCTGAGCTGGTCCTCTGCTGCAGCACCCAACAGCCTCATGCCAGTGTGGCTTTGGGGTTGGATTTATAAAATGCCAGGCTTGCAAAGGGGGAAAGRAAAGGCACAGAAAAGCAGGAGGGGTGTGCATGCTTGAGCCCCCCAGCAGCAGCTGGGCTGGGTGCTGAGCACGGCCCTGGGCGCAGGGTGCACCTTGCCCTGCACAGMGTGGCGATGCCTTCCTGCAGCCCTGGCTCTGGCAGCAGGACAGGGACGTGGGACCACCACAGGTCAAGGGCCACTGCAGGACAGGGACCGCCACAGGACCAGGACTGCTGCAGGAGAAGAACCAAGTTTTGTTTTAACCCAGGTGTAAATCCAGCACAAAAGTGAGCATCACTGCCTGGTGGCTGGCTGGGCCACAGTAACTGGTGTTTTGGGGGCTGGGAGAGCAGAGCACGAGCAGCACTGCTGAACCATTCCTGTGCAAAACATGGTTGCAGACAGTCACATGTGGTCAAAGTCTGGGAGATGCATTTAGCTCATTTTTTTGGCCTTGTCTCTATGAAAACCCTGAGGAGTTTGCAAGGCACCTGTAAGTGCTCCTCACCCAGGGTGGAGAGGGTCAAGAGGACCGCAGAGAGAAACTGCTTTGAGGAGGAGGACACTTGAGAAATACAGAACAAACAGTGCTGTTGTGATACCAGGTGCACTGAGGTCTCTACGCATCCAGTAACGGGGCTCTGAAATGCTACCTCTCCCCCAGCACGAGCAACAAAGAGATGTGGGGATAAAAGATACGGTGACCGTGCGAGCTGCGTGCCCCAAAGCTGCCTGCGCGGTGGGGTGAGCCCTGCCCCGCGTGTCCCCAGCCCTGCCCCGCTGAGCCCTGCGTGCAATTCAAAGTCACGTTGGCAGTAGATTATACTCACTGCTGCTTGAAACCCCGGAGCACACTTCATGCCTAAAACATTATAATTAGGAAGAATAGTGAAAAGCTGCACGAACAGAAGGCTCCTGTGGCTCTCCAGGAACTGCCAGCTGAGCACCCGCAGTTCAGGCACGCACCACATCATCCGCCTTCGAGGAAAACCATCGCTCAGGTTGGTTTGTCACAGCCAAACGGTTCCCTTGTACCTTTGAGATGGAGGCACCTGGGAAGGTCAAGCCAGTTCCCAGACAGGCAGCGTTTAATGGGATTTTGTTCTTGATATACTTGGAGGTTATCCTAGGGCAAATCCTTAGGTCCTGATAAGACAAGGCAGGGCTTCAAGGGAGCTCAGAGTACTGCTGTACTTTTCTGCAACTGATATCCCATGCTGTACAGGGTCAGAGAGATGATCTGTGTCTCCAGAAACAGTGCTGGGTGATGCTTTTTTGGGAGAGCACATGGGCCTGGCCGTATCCTGCAGTCCATTCCCAACACACTCCAGCACCTACAGCGCTGAGCATGGATGTGGGAACGCCTCCATTCATCTCAGTCTCCACTTATGGGGCTGTTGTCCATGAATGTCTCTAAGTCCTTTTTAACCCTGATGGTATCTAATGGTACCTAATGTTACCTGATGGTACCTAATGGTACCATCACCACGCCAGCCCCCTTCATGGTAGGTCTTGGGGACACAGAATTGAGTGGAGCTGCCAGCCCAGCTGCCAGTTTGCAAAGGCAAATTCTTTCTATTCCCCAAATGAACTGATTTTCTTAAAATGTTGTGCAGAAATGCACAGGGGAGTTTCAGGAGCTCAGCTACGTGCGTTCCAGCTTTCTCAGTACTGAGGCCATACAGCATCCAATGCCCATGGCCTGCCTTGTACGCCGGGATGAGCCGACGCTGAGCAGTGCTCGGTGCAGGGACCCAGAASACAGCCGTGAAACCAAGCCCTGCAGGGGCAGACACTGTGGTAAACACCAGTGCATTTGGGTGGGTTGACCATGGGTTGACCTACTGCCTGAGCATGTGAATAAACCTGACCTTTGCGGGCTGTGCCCACCGATGCTGGGGGCTCTCTGCACTGGTGTGGTGGTTTGGCTCTGCACTTTGGCTGGTGGTTTAAAAACCAGGGTGCTCAAAAGTTACCATGCTACAGCTTAAAGCTGGCTTGAGCTAAAACCCACCAAAAGCACTGAAGGATCATCTGTTCCTCGCAGTGCATTTTGAATCAGGCCTGTAGTGCTCAGGCTGGGTCTTTATACTCTTAGGCATGAAGTTTTGGGTTTCGGGGAGCAGCCCAGGCAAGCAGTGGGGCTAACTATGGAGTAAGTGTRAGCATGACCCAAGGACGGACAGGCTCACGGAGTCTGGACAGCATCTGATGATGGCTCCTGCCTGCTCATGCAGGGTGTGCTGAAACCAGTGCTGCAGTTACGCTTCATACCAGCTAAGACCCTCACCTGCTTTTATCTAYGCTAAACCATGCAGGAACATCAGTGGGCTGGCTGCTGCTAGTCAACCCGCTGAGGGGTGCAGGAGCTGAACTTGCAGCTGGGGCTGCCTGGTTGAGGCTCTGCCATGTTGTGTCCTACAGAAAGTCACCTTTCTGGACTGGCGTCAAGCAGAATATGGCTATTTCCACCCACAAAAGGCAATATTACACAGTTCACCCTAATGAAGCAACAGTTTCTCCAAGGAGAATATGGAAGAAATGACCCATTTTGTGCTCACTCCACTCTTAAAGAGCTGGACCGATTATTTGCATGGCTGCCCTACCTGGAGCACCCTGCAGGGACCATCTCTCCAGGGTGCTGATGTCTGTGCAAATCCAGAACAAGAGACACCCCAAAGGGCTTTCAGTCGCTCCCCCGGAGGCTCTGCAGTCCCCTGCCCTCCTGCCTGGGCTGCGAGGGAAAGGATTGGTGTGCCGAAGGAACTGAAGGAAGGATGCAGTGGAGGTGCGTTATTATCTTTTCATGGGAAATTTCTAGATGAAAGAAAAAAAATTAAAGTTTATGTCTCATTCTGTATTCACATTTTCTTTCATTCTGGGTTTTGAGAAAGAAGAATTATTCATGTCTCCAGTTCCTCCTTTCTCTCTCTCTTGTTTCTCTCTTTCTCTCCCTCTGTGCCAAAAATGAGAACACAAAGGGATGGATGGCAAATGTTTATAGGGAAGAGGAGACATTCTCTCCAGGTTTTTGAGTCTTTTCAACTCTATAGCTTTAAACAATACCAGCAACTGTGTAAAAATGGCAACTTTAAAAGGAAAAAGTGAAGTGTTGAGACATTTCAGTAGAGAGAAAAGAAAAGAAATCAATTCTTGGGCACTTCTTGCTTTAATGCATTCAGTGTTATGAAGAGGTCAAAGAAAAAAAAAACAACCTAGAAACATGAAACTCTTGACAGTCTTGAATTTCTGAGGGGGTTTAAGAAATGAAAATTTTCTAATCTGTAAAATGGGAACCATGCATTTGTTTTGCATTATGACTTTAAATCGCTTTCCAATTATTCAAAATAAGATATTTAACTACTTCTTCTCTTGATATTTGGAGCCCCAAACCTGATGTAGGCTTTGGTCTGTGAATGTTTCCAGTGGAATTACCGACTACTGCGAAAGGCCCTGAGTGCCCATGGTGTTTTGGCAGAAACACCCCCAAGAATTTGKGAAGTTTTTGTGGGTGKKTTTTTTTTTCTAGCTGATTTGAGCCAACRCTTTGGTGCCAGGGGAGGGGGCAGCCCTGGGAAGCAGCCAGCTGCCCTGTGAGCGCTGCTGAGGCTCCAGCGGGGAGGCTGGGACTTGCCCACCCGGGTGACAGCGGCGAGTGGGACCGTYCGTGGGCTGAAGCTCATTTTGCCCATCGTCAGGGCAATTAGTGTGACTTGCTCTGGGCCTTATTAATTCAGTCTCACTTTACAGGCTGGCTSTCCCTAGAGAGGGCAGCGAGGCTGTGGTCCTTCACAACGCTCACTTGGTGGCCGAGATGATACAAGAAACTCCCAGGAGATGTGTTCTGAGGGTGGAAAAGGCCTTCAAGTCCGTCCTGTCCCACCTTTTTCCTTTGATAATTTTAGAAGCTGAAGGAGCCTCTCCATGTGCTGTTTCCAGAGTGTTGGCAGGGAAACTGGGGGAGTGCTTGTGGCCTTTTTTTCTCTGTATCTGCCAGTCATTCAGGTGAGTGGGAGACAGCACGAGCCCTCTAAAGGGTAGTAGAACTCAAGCCCTCTGCCAAAAGACCAGCCACAATTAAAGCAGTAAAATAAGGCTCTAATTATAAAAACTCCCCTCATAACTACAGAAATATTTTGTGTAAATTGCTAGAGAAAAAAATTTAGTATAAACTGTGCTCCAAGCCAATAAATCTACTTGCAATGTAGTGCTTCCGGAGACGGTATCTAGCGAATATCTGTGTTCCAGAAAAAGAAAAAAGGTTCAATATGTTCTGAAATGCCTTTATCCTGTTCCTCTGCTAACTTCCCCCAAGCCGTTCTGTCTCCTGGAGAAATCCCAAATCCCTGGGACTTCTTCCAGCCCTCCTCTTTATTGCGGGAGTTACAAGCTCCTAATCAGGAACCAGAAATGATTRCATGTTACATGTGTGCCCCAACAGGGTGGAGAGAGGCAGTCTGACTTTCCACATCCAGCTACCRGATTCCTGCTGCCGGCGCTGCACGGAGAGCAAAGGGACGTTGCGTGAAGCTGACTGCAGTAGAGATGGGTCTGAAAGCCCACCTGGCTCTCTCCCACCAGCCGCCCTTGCTCACTTTTGCTCGCATCAGMTGTAGGGTGCAACCGGTGGTCCTGGTGTTCCCCATGGGACTGAAGCGTGGGTTTGAATCAGGGATGGAAGGAAGCATACCCCGCAGACACGACTATGGTGAGACATGACCAGCCTGTGGGTGATCAGGAGGGAATCTAGAGGGGAATTGCCATTTCTGCCTAGATATCTCTGAGAGACCAACAGGCCTTATAGATTTTCTGCTTTTTATCGCTAATAGGTGGCACTCTTTGTTTCTTCCTTCGTGGGAGCCACAGGAGGGGTTGAGGAGCAGAACGACCGCAGCGGTGGAGCAGCTGCCCGGCTGAGGGGTGTCCCAGCAGCGTGGGTGCCGCGGGGCAGGGATGCTCAGCCACGGGGCAGATGGGTGTAAGAAGAGGACRAGGACACGTGAAACTCCAGAAGACCCTCCAGGATAGATGCAGCCCAGGCTCTGTAGTCTGGCTATTTTTCTACTGTTAAATTGTCACCAGACTGGCAGTGCCTCTAACAGGTGGGTTTATTCTGCTCATCTCCTCCAGGCTAATCCTGTCAACTGCTTCAAACCTCAGGGTTTCCGTTAGTGGGGTATTGCTGCCTTGCACGTGGATCTCCGGGCCAGACCCGGGTGGCTGCATTCTCCGTCTGCCTTCCCTTCGCAAGCACCAGCCCCGCGGGAGACGGGCGGCACAAGGCACGCACGCGTGGCCTCTCTCGGCTCTGCAGAAGACACTGACCTATAGTCTTTATCCCATCAAAAGTAACTGTCATTTTATAGTCATAACTATCTCCCATGACCAAAAATTCATCTGGAAAGCAATGAAATGTAGATTAATTACATACTGAAGAGCAGTAAAAGTGTTACTCTTTCCCACAGACTTGCAGTGCAAGAGGCTTCGTTCATAATAAAATTTTAATGTGATTTCAGGCCGAGGAATTGCATTCTACCACCGTGACTGAGTGCCGTCAGTGACTTAAGGCAGCTGCAGGTGCCCGACCTGGCTGAACTTAAAAGTGAGGCCATGGGGAGGGACAACCCTGCAGCATCTCCTGGTCCTTGCTCCTGTCTCTGGACGAGGTTCCTGGGACATGAGGGATGGGACATGTCAAGTGGCTGGGGGGATGTTCAGGATCCCACCAAGGGATGTATTCATCCCCTGTGATCCTTCTCCATGGGTGAGTTTGAGGTCGGTGCTGGAGTGACGGATGGGTCAGAGTGCAACACAGATGGTCTCACACCCCACACCATCAGGCCATGATGCAAATGGGCCAGGGCTTGGCCTTTCCTTGCATTACCGTCTCATTTATCCCCATCCTAAAGCTGGTCTAGGTGTCTCCATCCATCGTGGCCACAAGCACTGCAGAGCCATGGTGGCAGAGGTGTGGTGCTGGTGGCYGGATGGTGGAGCAGGCTGGGGGGACCTCTGGGCCAGAAGCTGTGGGAATGGGGGCTCTGAGTCATGACACGGTGAGGGAGTCAGGGCAGGAGGGAAGGGGGGGGGGGTCAGGGCAGGAGGGAAGTGGGGGGGTCCGCTCTGGCAGAGGCATGAAGACCCTGAGGACCTTGGCAAGGAGAGGGGTTGGGGACTTTGAGACCCAAGTCTTTCCGTGCCAAGGGTTATGGGATAGCGAGCAGCGTCTGCCCACCTCCCATGGGGTCCTAACTGGGAGGAGGCAGAAGAGCACACAGCCCCACAGCATCCCTTTTTGCTCTAAGAAATCTGATCATCCCACTCAGGCAAATAAGGAGCAATAGGTAATGCACTACCTGGGGAAATTAAACAAAATCCTGGGCAGACTCCCTGGTGGGTTTCCAGCCTTTTGCTGCCTTGGAGCCATGATAGGAGCATAAACACATGCAGAAAAGCAAAGCAGTGTGCTGGCAGGAGCCGTGGAGGTGCTGGGATGGAGAGGCTGAGCACTGCTGAGCAACAAGTCATTCAGCTGCACAAATACCTGCAAACGAGCTCATCAGTATCATCTGCAAAAATACCCACCTAGTAAGTTCTGCATTATTTGACCTTCTGTCCCCACAAACAATAATGGCAGAGCAACAGAAAGCTCTCTAATGTGCTTGCAGTGTAATAAAGTAACCCCACGAGGAATAAAATCTACAGCAATTACTATGCCAGGTATTATGCTGATTTATCAAATTGCAGTTGAAAGTCAAGAAGAGTTGAGGATACGGTGATAAAACATCTGATCTCAAATCTGGCTCTAAATTACCCTTCTGGCCAGCACAGTACTTCATCCAGAAGAATTGTTATTCCTCTCATCTCTCTGCTTCAAAAATCATTGTTCAAACCGATAATTTTGCACTCCTTGTGTATTGGAGTAAGTACTTTGCCTGCACTCCTCGCTGTGTGATTAGCTGCTAAGGTGATGCTGAGCATTTTGGACCAGGCCTCCCACTGTAGGTTGGAGCATATGAAGTAGAAGCAAACTGACTGTGGTTCATCACCACAAGACACAGTCTCTCTTTTGGGCCCTTCTGTCCTCAGAAAGGTGGCAAAGACGCATCATGTCATGTTTGCTTGATGGGTAGAGCCTTTCCATCACCTGGTGACAGTGGTGGGCAGAGGGCAGGCAGAGCACAGCAGGTCCTGCCAGTGAGGCTCATATCCCAACTACCTCGGCCACTTGCACCATGCAGCAAGGACCCCATCGACCCCACGCCTGTGCCAATGGGCTGGGTCATGACACAGGTGGAAGTATTTGATGGTGGCCACCACCTTTGTGAAGCACAGGTATGTCCGGGGTGATGAGCTGGAGGTGCTGAGCAGCCAACGCTGGGACTGACCTACAACCTCTTTGCCTGGTTGCATGGCACTGCTGAGCCTGAGCTCGGGGGTCCCAGCGCTGTACGTGGGGGCTGTTCCAGGAGCTGGGTCCCAGCGCCGTTGCACGTTTCCTTCACCATGGACTTGCTCTAGGTCTGACCACTCTGCTTTCAGCAGGAGCACAGTGAGGACCGCCGCYCTTATACCGGCACCGCACAGCAGCCCTAACCCTGATGGGACCTTTGGGGAATGGGGACACTTGCCAAGGTGCAAAGCTGCCCTCGGTGGAGGACCAGGAYCTCACTGGGGCTGGCACAAGACTTCTGCTCCTAGCACGTGCCGCTRTTGTTAGGGTCCTGGGATTTGTCAAATGAAGTCCTTTCCTTTGATCCTTCTTGCGTAAAGTTTTCAATATTGCTTGTCAGGACTGTTTTCCCTTCCATTCCATCATCTTAATAATAATAATCACACAGATGTAACGAAGATAAACYGTCCTCCCAGCGCTGCTGGGGCATTTGTGGCCATGGCCCTGCACTGCGGGCGCCGCTCAGGGTGGTACCTAAGGCGAAACCACAGGCAAAGACCAGGCCCTTTCTGCACACCACCAGCCCATGGGACATCCCGGGCACGTGGGAGGCTGTGTTCCRGTGGGGTGGTGGGATGCTGGTGGGTATCCCTGTTTCTGTGTGAGCCGGGCATGGCCGTCCGGAGGCACCCCATCCCATCCCAACCAGGGCTGTGCGAGCTAGCCCGGAGGGCTGAGTCCCTGCACCTGAAGGGTTAACACCGCCGAGATCCCGCTGATGAGATTTGTTAAACTCCCCATTACATCCTACAGCGCTGCTAATTACGGCTTCATAAACCAAAGTCAATTAGCCAGGTCTCTCCCTGCCCGCGCGTCTTAACTTCCCTCTCCATCATTAGCCCGACGCCTGGGAACACCCGCCTGGGTCCTGCCTCCCCCGCGGTGCCCCAGAGCTTGTCTGCCCTGCGACCCCCTGCCCCAAAGCTGTTTTGGAGCCTTTCCAGGATCTACCTGGTGCTTATTGACCAAAAGTGGAAGCACCACAGCTCGTCCTGCCCAGGAGCACGACCTCTGCAACTGCAACTGCTCAGGCGGGAGGAAAGGAGCTGGGGGGGAGACAACGTCCTTCTTCAAATATGGAAAMAATTACTGCAACAAGGAAAGCAATRAATTCTTCCCTATGTTCAAAAGCAAGGGATTTGCTTTGTAGGGAGAGAGATTTAGGTTATCTGCCTGGAATTTAGAAGTTTTTAAAGGGAGGTTAGGCACACAGGGAGGGTTTAGGAAGGGGTGACCCTGCYCTGAGGTGCAAGGGGTGATCGGATGGCTTCTTGAGACCCAGCTACCACATTTTCTACTAATAATAGACCAAGGATTCAGACCAAGGAGAGGCTCACCCGGCCATGCCATCGCTGCCCAGCCCATTGCCCYCGGGTGCTCACCCTCGCCTGCCCACGGGGCTGGGGCTGAACCCGTCAGTGGAGATCGGATGCATTTTGTGAGCCAGCGGTGACGCTGGATGGGAGGCTCAGCTCCCAGTTGCTTCCCTGGAGCAATTCCAGGTCCACAACAAACAGCCAACAACTGGAATACCGTTTAAGCACAACTGCTATCATGCAAATTTAGAGATTAGTAGGGATTAAAGTGGTCTGGAACGTCTCACAATTTCTCATTAATGCCACGGGCTCTACAATAGCCAACCGCCCTGCATCTCCGAGGTGGCTTCCGCATCGSCGCGGCTGGAGATCGGTGGCTGTGCCTTGCACGGCTGCCCCACGGCAGCCACCAGCCCTTTGCCGTCGCCTGCTCGCAGACAAGCAGAGGYAGCCCACAGTAACGTTAGGCTGGCTAGAAAGTCGTTAAAAGCACGGGTATTGCTTTGCACAGTCAATCCTAAATTGGCAAGGTCACCTTGCCACCAAGGAGACCTTCTCGGTGGAGGCTTTTGAATGGCTTCAAAACCACCGTCACAGTGACACGAAGACGATGCAGCCGGGGGCTGCCTGCTGGGGCGCGGGTCCATGGGGCTGCTGGGCATCGTGATGGGCACCTTCTTTCAGAAAAGGCAAAGAACAGGGACCTGGTGTAATGCGATGCTTCCAGTGAAGACCTCTTGCAGTTCTCCTCCCAGGGCTGGAAACGGCTTCCCTGAGATTTCAGAGTCTCAAGGCCACTTACCTGCTACACACACAAAAAATTAACATTTCAGAAACTCTCCCTGGAATAAGTCCATCTCCTTGCTGTGATAACTCAAGGTAGGTTTTCATCTTAATGTCCTATTTCCACCCCCCATTTTAATAATTGCGTATTTGGAAGAAATCTCCTGGCTCTGATATTGCAGAGTAATTATCACCACTAGCTAGCCAAGCTGGGCTGAGCTGTTATTGCTCGTGCTGCTCCTCACGAAGTTTTATTATGCTCCTCATTTTATTTTCAAATGGCTCAAAATTACAGAGATAAAAGGGGAGCTTATGCTGGCCACCAGCAAGGAAGAGTCCCACATTTATAGCTTTATCCAGCAGCTCTCCTCGCTTGCCCATCTCCACAGCTGTCGTGCTGTGTTGGTGAGACTTTGCTGTGCTTATACCAGACTAAAATATAGAGTGACCATGGTCAATGGGACAAGGAACAGTCACTTTTTCTGTTTATACTTGCAGAGAGCAGGAAGCTTGGGGTTAAAAGTGTAACTGCTCTAATGAAAGTTGATTCACAGAGTTACATCTCGATTTCACGTCTCTCTCTCATGCCGAGAAAGCAAATGTTCTCAGCAGAGAGGACTGCCACTCGATTGCCTTGCAATAACACTGTGATGGCCTCAGAAGTGGAGAACATGGATTTTATGTCAGGCTGATTGCARAAGGAGTTTGTGACCTGGCTGGATTTCCACAAGCCTCTGCGGGGTCCTGCAGCTCCAGGGACTTGCCGTCCCTTGCCATGGTGCCATTACCTCCACGTCTCCCGGCATCCAGGGTGGTCTGCTGGAGACTGCTTGGACCAAACCCACCATGCCCCAAACCACCCCTTCATCTCAGAAGGTCTTCCTCCTTGCCCCATCCAGAGCAGGCAGCTTCTGGGTGGGATTTTGGGGTGGGTCTTGTTTGCTGTGCCTTGTTTGATGATCGTTGGTGTGTGGGATGATGCTACAGCAGGTGTTAACCAGAGGACACAGCAGGACAACTCCCACCACGTTCCTTGCCCTGTCCAGCGGCCTGTGGGCCAGCAAGAGCTGGGGCTTGGTATTCTAATGGGGACTTGCTGCAATAGGCACAGGGCATGGCAGCAAGTTTTTGTAGCAAATGTAAAACCATCAAGCGACGAAAACAACCATTTACCTCATCAAAAAACCCCTTAACTCTGAAGGGTGACCTCTTCCCTGGTTTATGGTCTGAAAGCTTAGAAAAGTTATTTCAAGTCGCTGGAGAACACAAATGTTAAGGCCACTTTCATCATAGAGGGGTAGCAGTGGGGAAAAGCAGGATCTTAGCTGTGGCATTTGGACCTGAAGGAGACCCAACGCCCCAAACTGCGTGAGAAACACAGCCATGCCCCAGCTTCATGCGTTTTCATTTAAATGCACACTGGAAGAAACTGGGCCTTATCTAAATGTCAGTAACTTGTGTGCTAGTGACACAATGTGGTGAGACTCCTACGGCCAAGCTGCGTCTACAAATGGGCTTAAAATGGTACATCAGYTAACAGGTTTCCTCCGGGCAGGTGRCCCAGGGTGTGAAATTTCCCATCGTGTTATTTTCTATGCCGTTTGAGTTTTCCATCCTCGCTACGGAAGGATGGAAATGCCAATTCCATCCTTATGCCATTTGAATTTTCCATCCTTTTTGTGTCCTTCTCATCCATGCTTCCTAGGAAAAGTTGGAAATGGGGCTCTTGTGGGCATCTGCCAGCGGCCACCAGGCAGCTTGGTGACCCCTGTGTCTGTGAGGACATTTTCTGTCTGCTCAAGGCTTGGCAGAAGGGAGGAGGGTCGACAGGGCTGGGGCACGGGATAGTTTTGTATGCAAACACACAAGGCAACGAGTTACCGCTCGAGAAAGGAAAGTACCCTCTGCTGAGTGTAAAGTTGGCATTTTCCAAGAAAATGAAGGAAAAATACTTGTCTGTCTGCCATGGCTCAGTGATAGCTTTCATTGCTGGGGGTGGTCGCAGGTATATTTAATTAAGCAGTATTGGCCCAGAGCAAGGAGGGGAGAAAGAGGAAGCAAGTGAGAATGTGATGGGAGAGGAGCGAGGGACGGGAAAGCTGAGGAGGACAAGGACAAGGCAGGGACCTCGCTGGCCGGGACAGTTCCAGGGTGTGCCCCCTGAATAAGGAGAGACTGGTTCAGTCCTACTTTTCATATGTTTTATTATAAAGAAAGGTAAGATAAACATTGTGAACCGAATGTGCCAGGTGCTGCGAAAGCAGCACCGTCAAACAAAATAAAAAATAAAAAAACCCAAAAATTCACCTTATGAGAAACTGTAATTATGCTCTCTAATTTTTCATAAATAGACAAAAATCATTGTCAGCAATTTTTAAATAGATGGACATATGGCAGAAAAAATATAATAATGCCATACAACATGGATATAAATTGTCCATTTCTTGCTGTACAAATAATAGAAACAAGTTTGGCAGGCTTTTTTTGTTGTTTTTTTATACACATCTCCCTTCTATGTATAACTAAAAAATGTGCTACAATTAATATAAAATGCTTTTACTATAAAGTAAACTACTAATTTTTTTCACAAAAAAATCTTAAAGATGTCTTTAGCACAGCTCTAAAACACTTAGTAAACTACTTACAACTATCCAACAAATTATATTTTCATGATCTTTTTCACATTTTTCCTCTCGTATTTTGCCTTCTGCTCTCTCCCCCCACCTACCTAGCAATAGTTTTTATTTATTTTTTGTATTTTTTTTGCCAGACATCCAAGGCCTTTGCATGTACAATATTCACACAAACTTCACATTTTCTTGCACAAAGTTTAGTGCTGTTAGCAAGTCAAAAGAGTGCATCCTCCTACTGAGCTGGCCTAATGCTGTAGGACACCAGACCTGGGCCTATGCTGCGTCTAAAAGCAGTTCACTAGGAAAACAGTCTGTAGCTAAGCTGATGGCAAGCAGAAAAATGGTGTCCTTAGTTTATTTTTTTTTGTTGGTTTATTTATTTTATTTTTTTTATTTTTTTATTTTTTTTGTTCTTCATGATTTATGAGGTTTTGGGCTTCCACAGAAACTAGACTTTAGAGTTCAAAAATAATAAAAGAAAACTGCTCTTAGAGCCTGGAAACGAAGCCAGCGACGAGGTGCAGTGGTAGCTCTCTCGTCCGTACGACTTGCTCGGTGCCTCTCCGGGTAGTCTGTAAGATAGACCCTCTCAAGTGTCCTTCATCTGAGCCTCCACGAAAAGAGATGTTGAGTTTTTAGGTGAGGTAGAGTGCCTTGTCCCTTGGCAGCATGCTGTAAGAGAAACGAGGGGCAGAAGGTGAGACGGGCAGGGAAACCCCCGGGAAGTCCCCTGGGGGAGCTGAAATGAGCATCTGCACACAATGTATTTGCACCTAACGCAAACCGTAAAGTGGTCTGCACCGAGGGACAACCAAGCAGAAGGCACTTAAGAAGGGCAACGAAGCTGGTGAAGGGTCTGGAGCACAAGTCTTACGAGGAGCAGCTGAGGGARCTGGGRTTGTTTAGTCTGGAGAAGGCTGAGRGGAGACCTTATCGCTCTCTACAACTACCTGAAAGGAGGCTGTAGCGAGGYGGGTGTTGGTCTCTTCTCYGAAGTTACTAGTGATAGGACAAGAGGAAATGGCCTCAAGTTGCACCAGGGGAGGTTTAGATTGGATATTAGGAAAAATCTCTTTACTGGAAGAGTGGTCAAGCACTGGAACAGGCTGCCCAGGGAAGTGGTGGAGTCACCATCACTGGAGGCGTTCAAAGAACGTGTAGATGTGGCACTTCGGGACATGGTTTAGTGGGCATGGTGGTGTTGGGTCGACGGTTGGACTTGATGATCTTAGAGGTCTTTTCCAACCTTAATGATTCTATGATTCTATGATTCTATGAAGAGTAAGAGCCTGGTGCAATTTTAGTTCTTCCTGAATTTCAACAATAAGGGCTAAGACATAAATTCCTTCCTGTGGCTTAATTTTTACTCTTGCTGGGGCTGCAGGGGAGGGCCAACTCTGGATTTTCCTGCAGAACACACCAGCATGATGCTGGTACCAGCTCCACCATCCTGCTGTGGAGCGCTGTGCCTGGAATCAGCCCCTTGGCCACCGACCCCCTTCTTCATCATACAGTGTACYCAGGCCAAGCCACGGAGATTTAGAAAAAGTACACTTGCTTTTGGATAGAATGTGTCATTCTGACACTGCATAAGGAGTAGGAGGTCTCAAAAATATGGTCGAGGGGCTTATTCCTGAAGAYGCTCGTGGGTGTCCAGGAGGATTTACATAAGTTTCATGGCTGAAGAGCATGGGAGCAGGAGATATACCATCTGCTTGATGCCTCACTCCTCCTCTCCCAAAATAAGTACAACTAGAAAAATTAATAATCAGGAAGTGAGGGGAAAAATCCCTTTGAGACAGCAGGATTAGCCAGTCTTTCCTGTGGGTCTGATGATGACAGCAGGAGGTACAAGGAACCCAAAGAAGACCGTGGTGCTGCCTTACTCGCAGGAGGCTACGGAGGAGGGCTGGTGGGACAGCAGCCAGGCTGCACATCCCTGGCCCACGAGATCTTGAATCGATCACGTTATTGAAGCAATGACTTCRATTTCAAGAGATCCAGGTGTGTCCTGGAGAGGGAAGCCAGCTTACACCACCGAGACACCCCGCGTGCGGCCGGCTCTACAGCAAGGTGTGCAGACAGGTATCACCGCTCCCTTCCCTGACKGTAGCACCCGGTGCTTCAACCCTCCGTGTGGGCTGGCCGGCACTTCTAACTTGCCATCAGCAGTGTCCTACCAGGGAGCCCAGATACTCTTTGTTTCAGGACATCATAGTAGAGAGAGGAGTGACTGAAGTCCCTCTGCCCTGGCTGACATCCTATGTGGCTTTTGCTCYGAAATCCAGGCATTTTAATGGGTTTTATCATCTACAGACTTGATGGAAACGTCATTGTCTCCATAAAGACATCTTGGCCTTAAAATGTGGTGAAGAACATTACAAAGCTTTGCGAGATTCTGGTGTGGGTGTGCTTATGAGTGGAATAATAGGGAAATAGCAGACAGCACGGTAATGCTGTTTTTGATAGAGCTGTCTTCTGATAGAGCGCAGAAGAGTCTGCACTTTGTTAATCTCCACATTTTATAATCTGCCTTTAAAATGCAGAGTCTTCCCCACTGCACTCAGCAAAGATTTAATGCCACTGAGCAGCAGTGAGGTATTCCAGTACTAAAAACTTCATTAATTTTACAAAATATGCTACAGAACATTTCCCAGTTCATTACAAAGTATTACCATAAATAATTGAATCCAAAGTAAGTGCATTTGTGATGGTTTATCCTTGCCTTTTTACAGTGTTTGCTCATTTAGTTTCTAATTTGGAAAATTCTCCCATTTGGAGAGGATCACTTCATCGTTAGCAGGAATTAGCGAGGTTGTAAGTGTCTGGGTGAAGTACACGGTTTTGTGTGTCTGGACAAGGCATAACTGAGAGCGTCCCATCTTTTAGCCCAAAGGAGAGTGGGAAGAGGGGAGAAAAGTTGCTAAATGATGGAACCCAAAAAGAACCTAATCCGTGCCTTGCAAACAAGAGGAAGACCAGAGAAAGATGAATCCAGTTCACTGTTACCAGCAAAATACCTAAATGCTAGGAGATAAATGTAAATGAAACCCTGAAGACAGCTTTGGTACGGAAAGAGTTGTAATCAGAAGAGGGGGCAGAAAAAACATGTGAGGTGCCTCGAGGAATTAAGAATGATTTGCAAGTGATTGTAAACCAAGCTGCACCCTTGATACAGGTGAGCTAGTTCCTTTGGAGAAAGTCACTGCAAAGCACAGGTATTCAGTGGGTGCCTGGGAAAGAGCAAGTGCGAGAACAAGGCTGTCAGGTGAGGGAGACAGGGGACTGTGTAAGTAGTTTGTGATATGATGGCAAAAAGCAATAAAATTGTATGCTGSAGTTGCTTGTGGGAAGTGATAGTCATGTACTAAGCAGGAACTGAGAAATGCTACCCGTGTCTTTGCTAGCAACCTCGGACAGCCTGGGCTTAAGCCCAGAAGGGGCTAGGAAAATTGGACGGAAGACAGTACGCACAAAATCATTAAGAATGGGGAGACCACGAGCTAAGAAACATTTAAAACTCTCTCTCTAATATGGCTGATTTATGAATTAAGGAGTGTCTGCTCACAGGATCCTAGAATTTGAGGGGCATAAAGTAATAAGTGTCATTTAATTGCATTCTAACTAGCACTGATAGGCTGGGGAAAAAAACCCACCCTACAGCAGTTGCCTTATTAAATGGAGAAGGACAGAGAGAAAGACAACCTTGTTAGTTTTTCAGAAGTTGTCTGGATGAGAAACACAAAAGAAAATGTAGGATTGGGAGGTTTTACCCGAGCTAACCCAGTGCCAACACATGTTGGAAGCTAAAGAAATATCAAGGTCAGACATGAAATAAAAATCCTAACCCAGAGAGCAAGACAGGGCTGCCTGTGTGCTGGGGAGGTTGGTACGATCCTCTCTTTCAGGAATCTGGGACTCTACAGCTGAGCCACATCACAACAGAAGAGAATCCTTTTTCTTTCCAGCCAGTTGCTGATTTTGCTCCTCAGAGTGCTGCTTTAATTGCAATTAAGCTGAATGCAGTTCTGAGGTTGAAATGGGCAATTACATGATCCAGAGACTTCCCGATTATACCTAAAACTGCACTGATGAATCAAACCCAACAAGACCTGCCTTCCCTTTATCGCCGCTTTGCCTACGTCCTGCTGATTGCCGGGGCGGTTCAGGCACGCAGCTCACCCTGCATCCTCACGCCCGGCCCACGGCAAGGTGCCGCGGAGGAGCCCGAGGGTAACTTTGAACGTCGCTTGCAAATCAGCGCAAAGTACATTGGAGAAAGCAGTACGGACAGGAAGATGATGAGAACCGGATCATCTCTTTTCTCGATGTGAGCGTAACCTCGAGACACACGGGGGCTGCAGTCCTACAAACGTGCGTGGATGCTACAAGCAATGCAGCGCGTGCACTCAGGCAGCAAATACCCGGGGCTGGCAGAGGCAGGAGGYGATGGCACTGCTGACGCACCAGGCTTTATAATAAAATGAGAACAAGCCAGCTTTGGGAGCTGGGCTGCCAGCGGCTCATGTGTCTCTAGTCATGGGAGATGGGCTCCTTCCTTAACAGAAACTACGACATTTTTCAGTGCACTAAGCACTCTCTGCAGTACTGATCTATATCCATCTGAGTTCATTGCTATAATCTACTCCAACAATTATCTGGAAGTCTCTGCATAATCTGTCTGGTTTTAGAATSATTTTTTTTCCAGGAAGCTGCAATAAACCCATGAAATTCGATATTTCTGCTGTGACAAAGGCATGAAATGCATGAGCTTTCATCATGAATTGCATGGACCCTCTGCTTACAATACGGCACCCCAGCCAGATGTCACAGAGCTTGTTTTAGCAACACAAAACTCAATCCTGAGTACTAYGGGAGCATTTCACCCGTTTCTAGAGTGCCCTGAGTTTTCTGCATGGGGCCCGGGCAGTGGGATTTGCAGAGGGAATCAAGTGTTTTCCCAGCTGATCCTCTAAGTAGTGATGCTTATTTCTAGGGGGGGTCATTCCTGTGGGAGCTGCCTCTGGTCAGCAGCTCTGGAAATCAGGATCTATGTGCCATAACCCTCCAAGCATCTTTAGCATTTTGCCCACAGCATCTAAAGTGACTTTTATCATCAAGTCCCAAACAGGTTCCTTCTTTCGGGTTGTCTGCAGAGACTTGAGGAAGGACCACTCAAAGGTCGCTGGCAGAGCCCAGAACAATCCCCGTAGCTGAGCACCCTCAGGCAGGCAGACAGCAGCCATATTCTCATGGCTCAGCAAGTTATTTATTTCCCTGAAAGAAATAAATGTCTGTACAGTCTGTGCCCAGCCCAGCAATTGTAAGTGCACTGCTGGCACAGACTGGAGCTGTGCTCTGAAAAGGCTGGGAGCTTGCTATTATCTCCAGTRAAAGCACTGTGTTCCAGTACTTCAAGCAAATCAAACAATACTCAGAAGCTACCAAGCCTCCTTCCCTACCTGCTCTCCCAGCAAACCACGTACCTGTTTTACAGAGCACAATAGCAGTCTCCGAACTATTATTGCTGAGCCAAGAGCAGTGGATTAGGCTGAGGTTGGAAACGGCTTTCACACCCTTGCTGTTCCCCAGCTTTGAGACTATCCTGATGTTTTTATTTAYTGGGGAATTTGAGCAGACCTTCACGCTGGCACGTTCATGCCAGAGCTTGTAGGGCATAAGGGGGAAGATCTGTGCAGAAGTCGGTGGCCTTTTCCTGCGAGGTGCAGGGGACCGGAGCATTGTGCGGCTCTTGGGAGGATGAGGCTTTGTACCCTACTGTGGTTAAACCCCAGGACCGATAAGGGACCCACTGCCAGAGACAACYAGAGGCTGTGGCCTCAGCGATAAGGGCAATCACTTTAGGAACAGAAGGACATTGCTTATGGACATGGCCACCCTCAAACTTCCATCGACTCTGCTTGGGAGACTGGGCTTCCCTGTCCTGCTCTAGAAGGAAACATGTCAAAGTCATCCACTGCTAATGGGATGGAAACACAAAAAAAGAAAACCTCTTCATGCCCAATGAAGAATTTATCTGTGATTTTTAAGCTACCTGCTTCCACAGCATCACTTCAGTGAGCCTATAGAGAAAAGGAAACGTTGAACTTCATCGGCCATAATTAGCCTACCAAC
The DNA here is from genome assembly GCA_030449065.1 of Oceanodroma leucorhoa. Taxonomy (NCBI): domain Eukaryota; kingdom Metazoa; phylum Chordata; class Aves; order Procellariiformes; genus Oceanodroma; species Oceanodroma leucorhoa. The sequence goes on along the minus strand of JASVER010000123.1, from coordinate 1,504,289 downwards.
TTGCTGTACRTTTTAGGGCAGATTCTCAGCTGTTGTACACTGTCACAGTTCAGCTAACAGAAAGTGCATTAGCAATGTGCTGTTTTGTCTACTGGCCTGCAGTGGTTAATCCCACACTCTCTGCTGGGGTAGTCGCTGTCCCACTCAGTGCTTCCTGGAGGGTTTGATGCACCAGGCGAACGGGGTCCAACATTGTTTTGAAACTCAGACGAAATATGTGAGAAGTCCTGCAGGGTGGAAGAGAAAGGAAGGGTTACAGGAGTATACACAGCAGGAGAAACAGCAGATCTAATAACATTGCATAAACACATTTATATGCATTGCCCCAAAACCGCGGCAGTGCAGGGTGCAGGGGGAGCCCCAGGGACAGCAGTGGGTCCGAGCCCAGGACCGAAACCACCGCGGTGGGACCTTGCAGAGCGCGAGCTGTTGCAAGCAGGTGTCAGCGCAGCRACGTCTGTTTTACACCCCTCTTCCCCCTCTTGTTTTCCAGGACCTCGCTCCTCGGGGGTGGTGAAGGGCTGCAGACACACGGCCACGAAAGCCTCTGCATCAGCACGCTGGCAATCAAAATTGTTTTTCCACTTCAAGTGCAGCTCCCTTTGCAGTAATGCGTTACCCCACCATAATGTACAGTAACAAGGTGAGGGACATCCAGACAAGCAACGCTTCTCTCCATCAGCTGTCACTGCTGGCAATTTAACAAGGATGCTGCAGGATTGTTTTATCTGAAAACTGATTAGCTTTCCTGATTTTTTGGGGCTGGCTTGATTAGGTAACATTAGGCAATGTATATAAACAAGAGTCATGGTAGTTACCTGACCAAGAACACGATTTTCTCCAAAACATCCAAATTAAGGCAGTGGGCTTTTTTTTTTTTTTTTTTTTTTTTTTTTTTTTTTTTTTTTTTTTTTTTTTTTTTTTTTTTTTTTCATTTAATTTTTTATTAGCAAACATATGTGGAATGAAGCTTCACAAAATGCTGCCTGCAGCAACGGCAACTACCCCAATTAAAGTGATTATGAGGATCCCCTTTTCTGCTCATTTCTGGACTCTCACTGAATTACAGAAGCCACTTTTGCTTACGCAGAGCCAAAGCCCAATCACCGTGCTGGAGAAGTTACTGGGATACCCTGAGCAGGTTGGAAATTAAAATCTGATTGAGGATCTGACCTTCCCACACGTGCTGTCTGTTTATTATGGTCAGGGATAACTGTGCTTCCACATCCCTGCTCTCCTTTGGTTTTCTTCCACTGCAATATCTGTTCCCAAATTAACAATTTCTGTTTTCTCAAAGTTAGCCCCAAACTGAATAGGTCACATTATGGGGAAAAAAACCTTTGTTCATTGCTAAAGTACTGTATGAATTTTGTGATATATAGCTAGCAAACATGTGAAACACAATTATTCAGCCAGCTGGGTGAATACTACAGTTAAAAGTATCATCAAGTAAATGGTAGCAGCTGTGAATTCAGAGCATATGTCCTCCACTGTGACTAGTTCGTCCAGTTCATATTCCAGATGGAGAAACTCTGGAAACCACTCGTCTCCTCCTCTGTATACTGGCAAGTTCTCTATAAGGTATAGGAAATGTTTTTTGCTATAGCCAGTTTTTCCTCCAGATACATTTTCTTAATAGCAGGTTTAAAGAGGAGAGACTTTGACCCCGCAGGCTGGCTCCCCGCGCGTGGGCTGCTGGGCTGAGCCTGGGCACGGCTGAGRATGGTTTGCTTCAGCAGGTTTTGCCCATTCATAGCACCGGTCTATAGGGTTTGCTTTGCTCCTATGCTGTTAGTATAAGCATACACGCAAGCACACATTGCATGCTCTCGGCTCTCTGCCACAAAAGTGATTTTCTCCTATTGCCAGGCAATTTTTGGAAAAATACTTATTTTATATTTTGTTTGTGACATTCCCTCTATCCTTTTTCTCCTCCTCCAGGCAACCCCCCGCATCCGGATCCCTGCTATTATCCCACGCCCTTCCAGTTCCCCCTTCTCTCAGCCATACCACGAGAGGGGTTTCTCACTGACATCCCACCCATCGTTTCAGATGACCAGACAAGGCTGGGGGACCCGATGCACAGGGAGCTTTTACTAGGGGCATCCCCAATTCCCGCATCGACCCCCACTGAAAGAGCCTTCATTGCYACATTGCACAAATCTGCCCCGTTTATGGGGGTGCTTGTGCTGCCAGCTCAGCACCCTTGAAAACGTCACCCCCGAACTGTGAGATCTGCAGGCTGATGGAGCCAGCAGAAGACCCCCCWGGGGACAAGATCGACACCCAACATCCCCAAACCACCCAGAAACCAGCAGACCCAACGGGAAGCGAGGAAACGGGCCGGTTCGCACCGCAAAGCCGCTCTCCCCCTGAGCACCCACCTGCTGCCCGGGAGGCGAGGCGTTCATGGGGGGCTGTACCTGTAGTGCCATGGGGGGGGACAGGAGGGGCTGCTGGGGGACCTGCTGCATGCTGAGGGGCTGGCTGAGGAGGGAGCTCTGCGGGTGGTGCAAGGAGAGCTGCTGGTGGAGGGGGGGGCTGATCTGGAAGGAGGGTGGCGGGGAGGCACTGATGCTGGGCAGCATGGGTTTGGAGGTGAGGGTCCTGGAGAGGCTGGGGTGGGGGTGGCCACGGTAGTTCTGCAGGTCCGATGGGGACAGGAACGAGCCCAGGCCGGGGTAGGGCGAGGAAGCCTGCGGCGGCATCGGGTACATGGGCTGCTTGGGGGGGATCATTTTGGAAGGTGGATTGCTCTGGGCACTTTTTGTCTCCCCCTGGTCGGCAGAGCTCTGTGGGAAAACAGAACAGAGGGTGATGAGGAAGGAAGGGAGGAAACATCGTTATGTGTCCCGAGACGTCCGTCCGTCCGTCCAACCGAGCTACCCGGACTCCCCGCGGCTCCTGCTCCTCTCCCACCAGCCAGCAGAAGCACTTCCAGCCCTGCGGCTCGCTGGGTGACCGCAGGCCGGGTGCAGTATCTACACCTGGGAAATTAAAGTCCAGTAACTCAACCTGCCTTCGGCAGAGCCTGGAGCACCGGAGGGGCACTAACTGGCGCGGAGGCAAACCGCCTGCCTGCAGCTCGCTCCTTAGGTCCACATAGGTGGGTGACAAAATCACTTTTGCTTCCAATAGAGAACAAATGGGACTGTGCAAACTCTGCTTTCCTAATCTCGTGCATTCCTGCAGCCCTGGTGGGGTCTATAATGCACAGGACAATGGTGGCCTCATTTCTGCAGGAAAAAGAGAAGAACAACGGGACATTTTCTGGCTCAGACAATGAGGCTTTTGTCCTGCGATGGGCTCTGTAATGATACTCCATATCCTTTCTCACCCAGCAGCCAGGATCACACTGTGCTGTTTTACTCAAAACAAAGTTGCTCTTCTGCAAAGAACTGATCATTGGGGAAACTGGAAAAAAATGAAAGCACGGAGCACGGTGACTCCATGCCTTCCATGCCACCTGCCCCACACTGCTGCTAGGCACATTCAAGGCAAGACCCTCAGAGGTTTCCAGAGGGACCAAGAAGAGCTTTTAAACCCCCAAACAGTCCTTTCCATTCCCTTYTTCTGTCCTTGCTGCTGTTCTGTTTACAAGTTAAGACAGCTAACAGTGCTCATGTCTGTACAGGAGCTTGGAGCCTTTCCAGCCCACCACCACAATCACACGGATCCTGCAGGTGATGGTTGATTTGGGACATCACATTATTTCCCATGGCAGCTAAATGCGATGATTAAGTATTGAGGGTGTGATATAGTACCAAGGAGAAACTTTGAAGGGAAAACAWCCTGATACCCATACTCACAACCCAAGGGCAGCACATCCCCCTGAGCCGGCAAACCTATGAGCTCCGCAGGAGCCACCCCAAATTCACAGGCAGCAAATGCCCATGTCCCCTCTCTGAAGGCATGGAGGAGGGCAAGGCGCGAGGTCCCCTGGGATGGGTGTCCACGTTTGGAGGAGCGGGATGGGCAGGCGCTGGGCCCACCATCGCCGCCCCAGGGGCAGCCTTGCAGCACCAGCGGTTCCTGTATGAACCCAAAATCCCCTGAAAGGTCACTATTAGGTGCCGAAACGGGCCCTCTGGGTTTTGCCTGACAGCAGTGCGTTAAGCACGTATGTGCTCACACKCTCATCAACCCTCAGTTATGGGTCYTACTCCCTCAAACCCCTGCTCTCGGCTGAGCGTGCACGGGAGAAGCAGGACCCAGGGTCCTGAGCAGCCGGCACAGCCCAAGTGCCCGGACCAGGGTGCAGGCAGGATGCTGGCACCCGGCTGCTGCCCAGCGCTGGCCGGGGAGCCCAGGGCTGGCRTGTCACCTTCCCCCGGGCCAGTCCCCGCTGCCACCCACGGTGAGCCTCGTCCTCCTGCCCTCGCCGGCACCCCCTCGTTTGCTGCACCCACACCCCGAGAGCTGGGCGAGGAACAGCCGCTGGCGGTGGGGGCAGGCAGCAGGGACCCCCTCGTCCCCAGGCAGGGACCCTCCTCCCGTGCTGTGACACCTGCTGATGAAGACCGCCCGAAGCGGGGTCTCGTTTCGGGGTGCTAAAGGCAGAAGGCAGCCCGGCGCCCGCCCTAACCGCGCTGCAGAGCATTTCTTTTAGCTCCTTGGGAAGGTGGCTAACACCGATATCAGTTCCGATAGCACGATTACACTGTATTTCTTATGAACTCGCTCCTCCCCGGAGAGCCCCCTGAGTTCCAATTAATTCAGCATCGCCACGTCCAGCGGCCGTGCGAGCGCGGGCTGTACCTTGGAGACGAGGCTGGCCCGGTACGCTGCCAGGGCCTTCAGGTACTCCTTCTTCGCGGCTTCTGTTTTCCTCTTGTACGCCTGAAAGGACCAAGCAATGGGCAGTGATTAATAAAGGGGAATAGGGTGCTGCTGGGCTCGGCTGCACCCTGTAAAAACGYGTGCATGAAAAACTCAGTTCTGCTGGAGAGGAATTTACCCCAAATCAAGCAAATAAAGCCCCTGGATTGAACCACGCTGGGATTTTCGGAGGTGTCGCGGGCCAGAGCGGTCTGCGTGCCTAGGCAGATAKTTACGCACGTCTACTGTAAGAGATACAGCCTGATTTTATTTGGTGAACTCAATGAAATCACTTCCCAACAGGAACCAGGGGGGAGTGTGATCCAGGCTCTTGGAAGAGCAAGACAAGAGCCAAAATCCCCAAACGACAGGACTAGCTTAAAAAATGGTGAGACATTCAGAAATCCTAAACTCCTCATTCGTTTTCTTGGCTTTCCCATTATTAAGCCTTTAGAGCTCAACACTCTCCAGCTCTTCTCCGCAGCCCTGACAGCTGGGAAGTCCTTTCTCAGCATATAAAAGCTGAGATTTTTGCCTAATCTTATGAYTCTGGGAGCTGGAGCTTGCAGGGAAACAGCAAGTATCAGGAGAGTTTGCTATCCCAAGGAAAAAAAAAATAAAGCTTTGTAAGAGTGAATTATTGTTTATTCTTCCTTCTCTCCCCTGTAAGGAGACATGTTTCAYTATCGTTTCACAGTGCTGGTCCCCTTTCTGCCCGGAGTTTGGTCCTCCACATATGTAAAAATAATGGCGTAATCCAGCCTGTCTCAAGCAGCGTGAGTCCTCATGGGGTTAAACAGATTAAACTGAGCCAGTGAGAAGAATATTTTAAAACGGAATAAAAATTTCAGCAAAAAGGCAGAAACTCATGAAAAAAATACCCATCAGTCCTCTCCTCTGCTGGAAACTCAAAGCCCTCCTCAAGCGGCGCACYGAAAGTTGATTTCAATTAGAACAGATTTGCATACATTTAATTCTCCTTTAAAAATGACGACAGCTTTCAACAGTCAGGATGCTGAAGCCTAGTGGGAATATTTAGCTCCTTTCCCCTGCAAATTTCCACGGCCACAGCAGCACCCCAGACTCCCGTCCAACACTGACCTCCGAAGGGAAAATAACCCTTCAACTATCCAGTTATTTGAATTTCAGTTTAAAATCAGTACAGATAAATTCTTTTAAAAATGGTTTGAAAACCTTATTTTCACGGCTAAATCAGAGAGTTTCCCATAATGAAACGTTTTGACTTGACACACTGGAGGTCTCAGATGGTAATTTTCTGAAACGGGGCGTTTTCCTAAGTTTGTCTTTGGCTTTATGGTATTCAGGAAGTATTATATATTTGCTCCATTCAGAACAAAATTACATTTCAAAATGTCAGCCTGAACAAGAGGTTGCCTGTGAAAAGCAACTATTTCCTCAAACGGTATCAGTTCCCCTAATCAAAGCTATTACCTGTCTCTGCAACCCTCACCTCGCGCACGCCCGTAGCCCAGGGCAGCGACGCCGCTGCAGCCTTCGCCGTAAAGCAGCAGCAACGCGGGGTGCCCACCAGCTCTGCTGCTAACAGATGCTCTTAAATGCGGTACCTGATGCCTGCACAGCAATGAAATACGAATTCTTGTGTCTCAGGCTGGTGTAACAGTGGCCATAGCTGGGAGCTGATGTACTGAAAACACATATACTTTTTTTTTTTTTTTCCTCTGTAACAGCAAAATACCAGGAGCGTTTTTGCTTTTTTTTAAATCTGGGACAGTGGGAAATCAAAGTATGCACAGCTACGCGGAGACGAATTCAATTATTAGGAAGACTTGTCTGGAGAAAAACCTGCAATTTATGGACAGTGAGAGGGAAGGTAAATGAGACTTCCTTAACCTAAATGCAAATAAATGAATAACCAATAAACTCTGTGCCTRTCTTCATCTCCATCACTTGTTTTTTCTGCTACACCCTTTTTTTTTTCCCAGTCGTCATCTGCCCTTGTCTTTTCCAGACAGCGCTGTGCCGCACGCGTATTTGGAAAGCGCTGCCGGGTGGTGTCTGACGCAGCAGGCTGGGAAGGGGCAGCCGACAGCGCGTCCTCCCGAAGGGAGAGGGGGATTGCTCCGAGGAGGATCGGCCCCGTGCCGCTCGGGCCAGCCCCTGCTCCAGCCCTGGCCACGAGCAGGGCTACAGAGAAGGGAAGAGGGCGAGCCCAGGCGGTGTTTCCTCTGATGCTCCTCCGATGCTCTCTCCAGCTCCGGAAGGTTCCTGGTGGATTATCTGGTTTGTGACCATAGAATCACAGAGTGGTTTAGGTTGGAAGGGACCTTCAAAGATCATCCARTCCAACCCCCCTGCCGTGGGCAGGGACATCTTCCACTAGATCAGGTTGCTCAAAGCCCCGTCCAACCTGACCTTGATGCCCCAATGATGGGGCATCCACAACTTCTCTGGGTGACCTCAACACCCTCATTACAAAAAACCATTCCTAAGGGTCTCCTGCCGGRACTTCTTCAGCCCTGTCCTGCACGCGGGGGCTTGCTGCACCCGCACGGTGCTCCGTCGAGGACACGGAGCAGCGAAACCGCAGCCTGCCGCTGGCGAAACGCCGCACTCACATGGGAAGAGTGGATCCGAACAAAACTTCTCGTGAATCCTCTGTGTAAAGGCAGCTCTAGTGCAGTATTTATAACCTTTAAAATTTTAATTTAAACATTGACAAAACCATGTTACTTGCTAATTAAATCCCATTTTCTCCCAGGGATTTTAATTTCAAAGTAATTTATCAGATTTAAGGATCCTCAAAACATTTTACATGTTTTTCTTTCTAACCTGCCATGCCCGCTGATTTATTTTCCTTATTCGTTAGCAGGAGGATTCATTAGTCATTAAGCGAGTGGGTGGGTTGGGGGGGGGGGCAAAAATGGTTAGTGATTATGAAAACAAAATTCAGAGCTGTAAGAAGCATATGTTGGGATCGTAATCCTGACACCTCTGTGTCTCAGCAAAGCAGCTAGTAATTGTACCGTAATGAAATGTTCTTGTTTGATAACCAGTTAATTAGAGAAGACAATTATTCCAAACCCTGCTGACGCCCACGAATGGCTCCATGTCGCGCAGGCACTGAATGACAGCCGGAGCTGTTATCGGTAACCCCTGCATCCCAGCCCGCCTGCTTGAGCAGAAATGCTGCTTTCCCAGCCTGGAGAAGGATGAAAAGAACCCAAACYCTCCCCAAAAAATCAAGGGGTCCATTGATCCCAAGTGAAGAGGTCTCTGCTGCAATCCTACATGGAGTTTGGGGCATTTTGCTTCAAAAAAGAGGGATCATCAGGAGAGAAGAGATGGAAAAGTGCAGCAAAGGTCTTCAGGAGGAGGGCTGAAGGACTCAGTTTATTTAGTTACGAGAGAAGACCAAGAGGAGCCACAGCCTCCGAATGCAACGCAGCAAAAAAAGAGGCAATGAATGATCCTCTGCATCTACTGCAGATAGGAAAAGAGGCAATAGGCTTAAATTGTAACAAGGGAAATGTTGGCTAAGCAAAAGGAAAGCGTTCCTAACAGTAGGGATAATTAAGCATGGGAAGAGATTGCCTGGAGAGATGTGTAATCTCTACCACTGAAGGTTTAAGAACAGATTAGGCACAYATCCATCAAGAACGGCTTAAGTAGAGATGATCCTGACTTCAGGCAACAGTATGGTCTGGTTGACCTCTTAAGTCTCTCCTTGCCCTCCTTTCTATGATTCCATGACTGGGTTTTTTTTCCYCCTAAATGTATAAATTTGGATTTTATTCTGCTTGTAAATCTGGAGGGTTTTTCTTGTAACTATTATACTTACCTGCAAGATATCTCTTGGGATCATCATAACTTATGGCTCATTCATAAGATGACTCGAAAGATGACCCTCCCTGCACGGCGGTGTCTGCCACRCCACCCTTCTCTTTGCATATGGCCTCCACACGGCCATCGGAAATGCATAYAGCAAACACGGCCACGTCATCCTTATTCCTTCCCAGCTCTTCCTCACCTCCTCGCACCCTCCTCTGAATGCCTCCTGCTGCCTTCTTGGGGAAGACTTATTCTGTCCCTCCTCCCACTAAAACCAACTAACCCAAGCTACGTTTACCATGTAAATCTCAGCACATCTCCTTCAGACTAATACCTATAGTCTGGATTGCTAAGTCCTGAGGTCAACAAGCTTGGACATGGGAGGCACCTGTCAATGATCCCCATCACAAGGTTGCTGGTTATGCAGTGTTCTAATTGCCCCAGGCTCTCCCAGCTATGGCATGGGAGCTGTTGAGCATCTGACATCCCTGAGGACACCTACATAGAAAGCTCTGGCTAYGGGAACTATTTGCATGGCTTCAGGAGAGCTCCTCCTCTACCCTGGCGAAGACACAGTGTTGTGAAGCAGTCCTTTGGAGAATGAATGGATAAACCCATAATCACRTAGCAATTACCATTGATTAAAGCATCCTGAAAGATTCCTGCTTTCCTCTGCCTTGACTTCATGGTGCCACCTGGCTGTAAGTGATCTACCACTCCATGTGGGAACACAAGTGTGTTCCCAGGACAACCCACAGAAAACTCCAAACGAAACAGAGGAGGGTGACAAATCCAACCCCTAACCTCCAATGAAAGGTACACAACATTCATCTTCCACACTTCTGATCTTGCCCTCCAAGAAGAGAAGTCACACTCTTGGAGCTGCTTTTAAGAGCAGTTCTGACCCTTCACATCTTCCCTATCATTATCCTGGTTTCCACCAGACCTCTCTTGAAACCTTGTTTGGGATTGGTGCTTTCATCCTTCTCCGGTACATGGCTTTCCTTGACACTCAGAAGATGCTGAAACCTCCTTCCAGGCCAGGGCAACTGGTTGGAGCCTACCAGCCCCTGGCAACTGGTTGGACCCTTCCAGCCCCTCACTGCCAGGGCTTTGGGGCAGCAGCAGGGAACTGCAGCCAGCGGTGGCTCCACCGCTGACAGCTCTGTACCACGCTGGAAGTGGGCAGTGGGATGGCCACGCTGCCAGGCAGCAGCTGCTGCAGGCGGTTCCCATGGGATCTCTCCCCTGTGATGGCTCTGCAGCTTTACAGCTGGCCCGAGATGCCTCTGTCCCACTGCAGATATATGCAGTGTCCTGTCACCAGGTGATGTATCAGGTTCAATGAGCAGATGGATCTGATTAGATGGGTGATCTATTATTTTCTGCTGAGCAAGTAATTTTTCTGCTGGGTAATTCATCCCTGGAGTGTGAACGCTGTGTTGTTCTCCAGGCTGTGCGTTTGTATGGGAAAATCACATACGCATTTGGTCACGGAGTCACTTAGCATTACTGAACTGGTCCTGGTGAAGCAAGGCTATCATGAGCAAGAACTCATCTCCGGTACCTTTGTGTCCCCAGTGAGTCCCCAGACTCATAAACTCATAAACTCAACTGGAAATGCTGATTTTGTCTGACTTTGCTTCTGCTCACTTAGGATGGGAAGCCCTGGTTCAGCCTGAGGTTCACTCAGCAGATTGCTCAGGAACTTCTTGATGCCTCTGCTCTGAGTTTCCAGGGTCTAGGGGAAGATCAACCCAATGCTTTGAATTTGTTGCTGGATTTCCTGGCAAAAAGAAGCAGGTGCCAGAGACATCTGCAACTGCCAGCTTGGCAGTGTTCCTATGCTCCATCGTCACCAGGCTCCAAACCAATGTCCTTTTCCCCCAAAACACAGCGGGCAACGGGAAGGTGCTCAGAGAGGGAATAAGAGAACGTGGCAGAGAAGAGCCAGTCCCACCGGGGACTTCTTAACATGCTCTGGAGAGTTTCCAGGCTTATCACCCAAAGGAAATCTCCCTAACGGAGGACAGCCACCCAGGGCTGGGTGTCACCTGCTCTTGAGCAGAGATGGCCCCGTGGAAGGAGGGGAGGGGGCTGCAGCCCCGCTGGGTGGCACGAGCTGGGACCAGGCTGTGAGCACTACCTCCGTGCCGGGGAAAAATCCTTCCTAGTGAATTAGCAGAGTTTGCTCCAATCTAGTGCTCAAATTCTTCTAATTTCTGTCAAATCAGGCAGCCCTTTTAAACCTCGCTGGATAACGCTGCAAACGCTGGTCTGTATCTGCTAATGAAAAAAAAATAACACCGAGGCACGGGGTTCTGCGAGTCTCGAGCAGGGACCTGGAGCTGCAGGCGGATTACTACGACAGGTACCCCATTTGATRATAATGGCTGAATTAGCATTTCACTCTCCACCAAAGTCTAAGCTATCTCTACAGGAACAGCTGCTAAACTATTTGCAAAGTTCAAAGAGTATGTATTAATATTTTTTTTTCCCCCAAGTCACATTCTTCAGATTCCCATGTAAGCTTCTTAGAAAGGGCCATGCCAGCTGTTGAAGAATGAAGATTACAACGTCCTGCTAATGCAGCGCTGGAGATATTGAAAGGTTTTGTTATTTATTACTGTTATGCACACACGGCCACACTGGAAGGGGTTAAAATGGGGAAGAAAACGGCGCTTTGCCGAACAGGTGTCCTTGAGCAGTACCCAAGGACACGGAGATTGCTAATCCTGTATTCCACAGCATGATCAAATCACCAGGCAACAGATATAAATAAAAAAAGGCAGGAAATAAGGAAATTTAGATACAAGTGTGTCAGAAGGAAAATGAAGATTCATTGTGAAGAGGCTGAGAAGAGAAGAAGAAGAAGGAACAAAATGACAAAGGCACAAATGATAAACCAGTAAGAATGAAAGAAAGCGGGGGGGGGGAAGCCTCTCTGTGAAATACATGTCTGTGACAGCAGCAGCCAAATCAAAGATGCTCCTAGATTATATGGTTTCTTGCATAATATGCATTCTGGTTCACGCTCGGTGTTTGTCTTTCAGCTAGTGCACAGGGAAAAAACCATATCTGAAATGGGACGTGAGCAACCTTTATTTTGCTTGTTTCATCAGGAGGAGAAAGCAAATTTGCTTTGTGGGAGCAGCAGCACCTGCTCAATGGCAAATAAATAGCTACAGCTTTGATATTACAGTGCATATAATCATTAGCGGCACAAATGGCAGAGGATTAACCCTCCGTGTGCCGGCCCGAGCTACCTGGCAAAGGGGTGGCATCTCGTTTCTGCCTCAGAAATGCTCCACGTAGCGTCTGCGGGGCGAGCGCAGCTGGAGCGGGGCTGAGGCTCTGCCTGCCYGGGGGGTGGCACGGGACCACCCCCCCTAGCCCAAGGCACTGGCTGTGTTGCACCGGCAGCACGGCTACAAGCCACCGGCACTGGGCTTTCCTCGTCCCTTCAGCACCGGCACGGCGGCCACCCCACGCTCTGCATAACTCCTCTGGGCATGATGGAGCTGGGAGGGATGGATGGACATGTCTGCAGGCACAGCGGGGCACGTGCCGGGGGCTGCTGACACACGGTGGGGGATCGCAAGTCCAAAATACCCTTGGCTGAGGTTGGGTTTATWGGCCAGCTTGCTTTGAGCCCCCTCCCTGGTTGCTCCCTGCCTGTTCTGCCTGCTGTTCTCCCACAAGGCAGGAACCAAAACACACCCAGGGTTGAGGAAATGCTGTGCCCATTGGAAAGTGGAAAATAAGGTTTGTAATCCTCATCTGAAGTAGAAACTAGCAGTGATATCAACGACTGCTTAATAACTGCATGGTGGGGCTGGGTTCTGCACATCGGCCCTCTGGAGACGCGGTGCCCCAGCCCCACCCTGAACACCTCAGGCTGTGAGGGATCCCAGCCCAAAATCACATCCTCCAGCCTCAAATCCACCCTCTTTTCTCATGCAAGGAAGAGGGGAACCTTTCTTTAACTAAAACCTTGGTCCTAACTGAGCAAGAACGTCCAGATTTGGCCTCCTGCTTGCCTACTTTGCCATCGCTGTGTTGGCTTTTCCCCGGGTTGTCTACTGCACTGCTTTCTGCAGCGAGGATATGAAGATATTCAAAAACACTGTCGTCACGAGAGCTAGAAGCAGYGCACCGGGTGAAGTACTTCCCTTTTCCACCTTTCCACCCCTGCCCAGAGCACGATGCTCCTGCCCGGCGATGAGCCAAACCACAGTCCGGTGCAGCCACATGGCAGTCTGGACTCCCAGGTCCCAGCAGGATTTTGGCATCACCGCGTAGCTGTCCTGCTCGGCCACCGTCCCCTCCCGAGACTTGCCAAGAGAGTGCTTGGCATGGGCTGCTTGCCTTCATCGTGAATGCATGCATCATGTCCTGCAGCCCTTGGGAGAAAGGACCTGCAGGACAYCCTAGACAGTTATTTTTACGAATTAAAGACAATTTGTTAATGCYTTTTTTTTTCTTTTTCCTTTCCATTGCATTGCCTTATGAATCTAAACAAACTTGACTGGGGATGCTGGCAGGGGAAAGCAAACAGGGACTAAATAAACTCTCTTCCAGCCAAACACTTCAAGAGCGAACGTGCCCCGTCGCACAAACCAGCAATACGGTGCCAGAGCCAAAGATAAATAGCGTCCCTCCAGCCGSAGTCCCGGGCAGGGAGGTAGCTGTCGTGGGAGAAAAGTATACAGCTGGAGACAAAGCCAGGAAGTTAATATTTAAGYATTCAGACAAGGAACAAATGACTTAATTAAATCAATTACAGAGGGAGAAATGGAGCCACTTAGAAAGCATGTGTAAAGAGACGGCAAGGCTGCTACTATCTCATAAAAGAGAAGAAGGGAGAGTTAACAGGGAAGATAAACGGACTGGTCTAATCCCTGCTGTTAATTAAGAGCCGAGCATTTGCACTGCGCTGAGTCAGGGTCGCTCCAGCACTTCCATTACATAAACCACATTTGCAGCCGAGCTCAGTGCCCAATCTACAGAGATATTTGTAACTAGATGGAGTAAGGGAGAGGCAGACCGAGATGTTGAGAGGGACGAAAGCAGGAGGAAGAGGTGATATAAAAGCTTTGCCATGGCCCTGAACCTCCCACACCTTGCACCGACAGCCCAAGCGCAGCCCCTGCCCTGCAGCTTCCCCAGGCAGCCGGGCTGGGGCCGACCTGCTGCACAAGGAGGGGACCTTCTTCAGCACAAGAAATTCCTGCGTGACCCCCCAGCGATCAGCGATCCAAAGAGGAGAAAAGGGAGGATCATGAAAACATCAAAGCAACACTTTGCACAGGACGGAGACTCCAAATGGATCATCAAAAGGGCCTTCATCCCCGAAGATGCCTGGCTCTTATTCCCGACTTGGTGTGGGGTGGAAAGCAAGGCTATTTCCTAGTGTGACTTCCATTTAAATGACTTTTTTCCTCCCTGCTGCTGCCTCCCCAAATGTAGCTGCTTCAAATGCTGGCCATGGACACCCAACAGGAGCTGGAGCCAGCCTGAAGCTGGCAGCCAGGCTCGAGGAGAAGGGGCTCACCGCTCACGGGGGGATTGTCAGTTAAAGCATGTTTGGGTTCAGAGACACATCACATGCGGTGTCAGATCTCGCTCTGCCTGAGAAAAAGACATACTTGCTAGGGAAAGTGTTCCCTGGGGTTTTCTCAATAGGCAACAAGCAATTACAGGCTTTTGTAACTGACTCAGCATCAACAAACCAGTTAAAGCAGGACCTAGAAGTCTCCGTGTGAAGCAGGCTGAAAGTGGCTGACAGCTTTGGGGCAGGAAGGTTTCCTCTGCGAGGCCACTTCAGACATCTCCTTCCAAAGCTTTTAAAGCCTTAATGTTAGATTTCAGGCCAGCGATGTAGAGAGTTAATAGTTTTTAGCCGGTTTGCTGTCACTCCTTGTAAGCAAATAAGCAAACACAAACCCATCTCCCGTCTAAGGCTGTAAAAACCCCGTGTCAGGGAAAGGCCACTGATGTTTTTGCGAAGTATGATCTTATCAAGAATAATTAGTTGTCATAAAAATTTGCTCTTCCCCATGTAACAACAGAGGTTTTTCKAAAAAAGAGGCAGAGGCAAAGCAAACTTAGCGCATCCTTCTGCAGCCTCGCCCCTGCCCTGCCTGCGACAGGGCTCAGACCCTCCCTCCTCGGGGCACGCGGGTGGCAAAGACCCGTGGGCAGGGCACCCCGAGGAGGTGTCCAAGGGCCAGGTCACATCGCCGCCGCACCGGCTCGGGGCTGGGAACGTGGCACGCAAACCGCTCGAGCATCGCTTCGAGTGGCAGCGGGCACTTCAGCACCGCTCCTGAAAACAGCCTCTGTTTCTGTGCACACACTTCAGCCTGTTTAAGCCCCTGGCCACGCTCCTAACGTGCTTGAGGAGACTCTGACGCTCTGTACCATGGAAAAACACATTTCAACAGTCGAAAGAAAAAAAATAAGAGAGATCAGTACTCACTTGTTTTTGTTCTTCTCCCAAACTGTCCCACATTGACGCAACAATTTTCGATACGTCTCCGAAGGTAGCATTGGGGTTTTGCCCTTTGATGGCTGCTTGCGTGTCTCTGAAAAACAGGGCGTAGGCTGACACGGGCTTCTGGGGCTCATTGGGATCCTTCTTTTTCTTCTTCTTTTGGCTTTTGGGCTTTTTGCCCACGTCTGTTGATGGTCTTTTCTCTCCAGTAACCTGCAAAACCAAGAGATGTCCCTTAGCGGTCAGCTGGGAGTAGTCTGACACGAGTCCCTGCAGAGCTTCTTAGCAAAGGGCATGAGAGAGGGCACGGGCAGAGAAGGGCTCCCAGCGTCTCTTTGGCCCCCGGCAGCCTCCAGGATCATTACACAAGCTGCTGGTGGGTCCTGAGCCCGGCTTGGGTGCCTCCTCAGCCCGGTTCACAGCTTGGGTTCACCCCTTGCTGCTCCAGTGGTCCCTGCTCCCAAGCTGGGGCTTTCCAGACACTCATCCTCGGTCACCCCCCTCCCCTCTCCTCCTCCCCGGCATCACAARCTCACTCTCTCCTTACTCCTCTTCTGAGAGCTCTCCAAACACCTTGCTTCCCAGCCAGACCCCCTTAGCAGTCTATGAATTTTTCCAAACTCGTCTTCCACATGGTTTCTGATTTCCAGCCCAATAATCCYCTTTTGCAAGCCACTTCTGACTTTTCTCGCCCACACGTGTGCCGGCGTCTCAGCCTCCCAAGGCAGGAGGGTCGCGAGCACCGACCAAGCAGCACAAGCATCACATTAGCCATCACGCTGCGGCCATCCAAAATTTGTTTCWCCCTGCTAACAGGTATGTACCCCTATCCAAGAAAAATATCCAGGAATTAAACTATTTTAATCTTATGCATTAAACGCTTCGCATGCACYGCTCACTCTTTACGACCGGGGTGGGTGCAACCAGATGACTAGCTCTGGCTGTATCCACGCTCGGTGCCCTGCGGGTGGTTGAACCAAGGGGAGCACAACACGGGCAACAGTAATTGGACTTTGTGGCTGCTCAGCATGAGACACTGCCACCAGGCTGGGAAGTAAAACAGCAAGGTGGAAACAGGGATGTTTCCAGTGAAGGCAGCACAGGAAGAAGATCCTATGGCTGAGCCTCCGTCGGGATGCCCTGGGCAGCGTGTTGAATGTACGGGACCGCAGAAGCCTCGGTGTGATGGTGTGCAAGGGAAAAGACCCCTGGAAAGTACTTGGACACACACCAAAGCTCTCAACGCATTAACTGTGGTCAGTGAAAGCTCGCACCACAGGGAAGCACCATTATCCTTATTTTATAGCGGAGGAAAAACTAAATACACCAGTGGTTAAACACGGCAGAGAATAAAACCGCTGCCAGCTGGCTGCTGCAGTCTGGATCTCTGCATCCTCGAGAGCAAACAGGGCACCGGCACCTCCGCCTGCAGACCCGCTGTGCTCAGGCACCAAGTGCTCAGGCACTACCTGACTTCGGCAGTCCCTGCTCTGCCAGGTGCACGGGATAATTATATTACTTAGAAAGTTGCCCAGTCTGTCACTTAGAAGTCTTAAAAAAAAAAAATAAAAATCAATTGACACAGGTCTAAACACCAAGCTGTTGCAAAAACTGTGCCTCCCGGTGAGTGCTGGGAGCAAAAGGCCTTTTCTCCTGATGGATTTGCTGATTTGATTGCGTGCTTGGGAGCGGTGGGATTTAAGAGGCTTCACTTGAGCTGGCACAGGCCAGGCACGAGGAGGAAAGGGCAGGAGCGCTCCTGGTCTCCGCTCAGCAGCTCTTGACTGGTCATTAAGTTCAGTATCAGCGCAGTGACATTTGTCAAACAGACAGTGACCATTAGTGAATGAGCAGAGAGACCAAAAAAATTGCATTTAATTTAAAATTGCCCAATTGGGCTTGAATGGGAGGCCTGGAGGTGAAAGGCCAGCTTATTAGGAGAAAAAAAATGCATGACAGGGCTTCAGCCCATTAGCGAGTGAGATGGTATTTTAACTAACTGTAATCCTGTTTGATTCACTTAAGTGCCGTGGGGGGGACCTGCTCTCCTCACAGCCGTTGACCGAGCGAAGGAGCCGGGAACAGGCGCAGTGCAACCACAGCCACGACCACAGCTTTACAGTCAGTACTGCTTAGGCAGCACCTAAGAGCAAACGGTATTTATGGAAGACAGACGCTGCCTGCAGGGCTGCCTGGAGCCGGCAGTTCCCAGGAGGGAGCAGAGCAGACCAGGACTTTGCCTGGTTTTGCTGCGGTTTACCAGGTGTGACGCAGCACAGGATGAGACRACAGCCCAGAAGATGCAGAAGATGCTTGAACAACCTAAGCCACGTTCATGGCTAAAGGCAAGCTCCGGCGAGCTAGCACCTCGCTGCCCCGGAGCAACTGCATCCCCCAAGGGGTGAGCCGTGGTCAAACCGACCGTGAAGGCTCGTGCAGCGAGATGAAGTGCGTGGTCACCAGCCCCAYGTGGACCTGCTCTGGAGAGGCAGCAGAAGCTATGTGCAACATCAGGTGTGGACTGGGGCAATTCACAGGTGACAGCTGCGATCCCATAAGCAGGCGGCTTGGTGCCTTCTTAGATGTTGAACCCATGAAGAGCAGGAACCTCATGGACACCATGATTTTAATAACTATGGAGAGAGATTGCTAATCCCATTGGAATCTGGACTATAACTACCCCTCCCTCCCATGCATGTGTACACCCCCCCCAAAGCAATGAAGCAGGTAAGTGCATCAGTGAGGCTGGGAGACCTCCTAAAATCACAAGCTCCCTGGGTCTGAGGACCTGCTGGACCTGAACCACCCACTGGCATCAGACCCATTTCTTTAACCCGTGACCTTCTTAGTTACAAAATTAATTTCTGCTTGTTAGACATTGGTTTGATGACTTGTTGCAGAAAGGCCCTTAACAGCCATACAAAAAATGACTGATGGGTGAATTCAACAGCTGTGTAGATAGAGAAAGCAAACAGAAACCTGCGGGTCACACCATGGTTCTGCTTTCTTTATACACTTATCCTCTCTTTCCTCCATCAAATACATCACTCCTGTTCCACCTGTCTTGCTGGGTAGTTTACAGGGCAGAAAAATGAGGGGGCATGCCTTTAGGATTAGGGAAAATTCAAATCTCTGCAAGATGCCATAATTTGGATATCTCCAAATTCTTCCTGCCCCACAGGCATCACCAGCTCAACGAGAACAGAAGATCCAGTGACTCCTGCGGCCCCGGACAGCYGGGAGAAAAGCTGGGCGATGCTGAAAAAGGCAGAGCGAGTCTGTAACTAAGCTGAAACTCCTTTTCTGCTGATGTGAATGATTTCAGCTCCCAGGTAATTGCCTGGAGCTGTGTGAGATGGGCTCTGAGAGATGGCAGACTGCGGGGTCCAGCGGCACAACCCATCCCACAATGTCCCCCAAACGTGGAATCGCAGAGTTTGAGAAACGTCATCTATTTTCTGTCACATGTATCCCTTCTTTTTACAGTTTTATTCCACAGAAGCTCAGTTTTCGCATCCATGTGTGCGCTCTGCTTTGAAATGTCCCGATCTGAAGCGAAAGCTGCCAACGGATGAAAAACTACAGGATTGATGGCAATACATTTGCCTGGATTTCATAGGATCATTTAGGTTGGAAAAGACCTTTAAGATTTCCATGGAAGGGAAAGGTTTTTGCTCAGACCTAGCATTTTCCTAGTTTTCTGGTCTCTGCACTGGTTTCTTTGCTGCTCTGGTTATACATTCAAATCCTGTCACAACTGTCTATTTTCAGGGGACAAGGTTACAAGACCAGTGCTTCTGGTGTCATCCTTGGATCAGCACCTTCCAGGAGAAGGTTTTCCACGAAAGGCTTTAATCAAAGTCCCGCAGGGAGTCCAGTGTTTGACCTGCAGGCATGGAAACCCACCAGGTGTTGAGGCAGCAACCCTGCAATTGCTGCAATTTGTCCTCAGCAAATAACAGACGGAAGACTCACAGAACACAGCACGTGGAGTTTGCTTTGCTGGAGCATTTTGAGAAAGATGGGCAACAACCAAAATGTCCTCAAAACCCAAGGAAATCCTTGGGTTTCTGGATGCCATGCTCACCAGCAGTTGTGTTGGCTGCAGCAGCAGACTCTGTGCCACTAAGTCATTGCTGACTACCTAAAACACTGCCTGGGTGAACTAAAAGGCAGAAGGCTCTTCCTCTTTTGATTTCTGTTTTTTTTTTTTTCCTTAGCAAGCCATGTCTGGTGAGCTCAGTTAAATCCCACCCTGCATTATTTTCCTTCCCTGTTATAGTCTCCTCTACCTGTCACCAGAAATCTAATTTTACACCCAAGCATTTGCAGAACCTTAGCCCTGAACCTGCTTTCCTCATCAAAACCCTCATCAGAGGAAACTCTGCAGCTTGAGGGACCTGGKAAACCCTGGAGAGAAAAGTCCAACTCTCATTGCCAGACCTGCTGCATGCACAACCCAAGCATGTGTGCTAGCCTGCCATGCTGTACCTCACCCGAGGTTGGAACCAATCTCCCCATCCTTGGGAAAGTCTCCCACTACATATATATTAAAAAAAAAAAAAGAYCAAAAATCTGTGCTCCTATTTAGCGCAATTTATCCCTCACTGAAAAACATCACCTGCCGTTCTCCTGCTGCCTGTTAAACCAGGTGCGAGCGCACGTACCTTATAATGTGACTCTGTCTCCTCTTCCTGAGTAGAACTGGAGGGAGATGGTGTAGCAGACTTACTTCCCGGGGGCGATGGGGAACCATGGGTAACACCGCTCCGCATCCCCATCTGAGAAATCAGCTGTGACTGGCTGAGAGCGCTCATGGGGCCGGCTAACATCCCGGGGCGATTGATCAGGGGCACTTGACGGTTGGACTCATAGGACGTGGCGTCCGAGTGGACCATCTCCTGGATCTGAGTTAGGAGAATATCACTTTGTAATTAAATCACTTTGCAATTAAAAAAAGGAATTTATTYATTTATCATGCTGTCAAATCACTTTACGATGAACTCTTATTGACTGATTTAAAATTATTCTACACAGCCGGTAAAGTATTCCTCGTGCCCCTTCCAAACAAGCCAAGAGCAAGAAACGAGTACCCTGCACCCGGGGCTCTGCTCCTGCCATCGCCCTGCCCACGGGGACTCCGGAGAGGTGCTAAGTTGTGTTTGTACACAGGTCCATGTGTCCAGGAGGTGCCCTGCCTGCCTCAGGGACCAGTGGTGTCTGGTACCTATCAGGGGTCTGAAAGAAAAGTTCAGAAATGGGCGATTTTTGGCCAAATGACCAGGAGAAGGGAGGGCGTTGCAATGTCCCAGGCATTTCTGGGGCCAAGCCTTGCTGCCGCACACGTGAGGCCATCACTGAGCACCAGCACGTGTTGTGGCAGGGTATTTGGGGCCCGTGGCTGACAGTCCAGCCCTGGTACATCAGCGATACAGCGTTAGAGGCCCTAGATCCCAACCGTGCTCTTTCTGGGCAACACTTGGTGTTGACATTTAGTAATTGCATAGATGAAAAAATATCTGCTTGTCYGAGTTTATGAAGGTACCACAACCAACCCTCCTGCATCATCTGTACAGATGTTGGGTCGCTAGTGCTACTGGGGTTAAACCTAGAAGTAGTAAGCACAAAAGCAGTCAGTGGAAGCCCCAGGTCCCCGCTCCCACCTCGCCGGTCTGCCCAAACCTGTGACACTACTATCAAGCCAGAGTCTGTACGTCCCGGAGCCCCAGAGGCAGTGAGCATCACGCCATGCCCCGGGACGGACCCCAACGCACGGGGGCAAGCTCTGCTGGTGGCCACCACCTCATTACAACTCCTCCAGGAGACGACTCTTACAATTTTAAATATTGTATTCAGTTCTGATCCCACTTGAAATGAAAGAAAAAAAATATCCAGACAAGGGCAAAGAAAATTATTGGCTGCCTGTTAAGATTTCCTAGYAAGGGAAGGGACCAGAAGCGATGCATGTGTGTGGATGYGTAAGAGATGAGAGAGGTGGCTACRTGATAGAGTTGTCCCCAAAAATAAAGAGTTTCCTAACACCTGTTTATCTGTTCTCATAACACGGGAGAGAGGGGACAGGTGATGGGACTGAAGAGCAACTAGTCACACGTGGCTGCAGGGCCGCATGGACACAGCAYAGGCCATCGGCACGAGCGCTGCCTCCCGAGGCTGCTGGGCCCAACAGCCCTGAAAGATTTGAAAGAAAAATGAAACATATATATGTGGCTGATAAGAAATTTTGAATGCTACATTAGACAAAATAAAAATATCTTGTGGAGCGTCTATCCCCACGTGTCATGGCGTAAACCAAAGTTCAAGTGGTTGGGTCAGGCGGGAGCAGCAACAACCCCTTGGTCTGGCCAAGGAGGAAAGATTGGATGGGATGGGATGGGGTGGGATGGGATGAGATGATGAGATAAGATGAGATGAGATGAGATGAGATGAGATGAGATGAGATGAGATGAGATGAGATGAGATGAGGTGAGGTGAGATGAGATGAGATGAGGACAAACCCAGCCAGTTGTATGTGCATGGAAGGTTCTGGGGCTGCCCTGCTGTCTTCTGAGCCAAGACCCCATTTCCCGTTTGTACCATTTTCCCTGAAAACCCCATTTTCACCGCAGGATCCACCCCTGCCCCGCCACCCCCGGCAGCAGGGCTCAGCCCCCCCGCAGCCCCCGGGCAGCCCCAGCCACCACACAGCCTCATCCAGCCACAGAGGAAGCCAGTGGGAGGGAGAGCAAACCCTGCCTGAAAYGTTTTCCAGGCTTTTTCCCTTTTATATTAATCTGATTAATGTTAACATGAGTTTAAAGACCCAGGCTTTATTTATTAACAATCTTCATTTCCGATAAGCCTGCTGAGGTGCAATCTCTCATTACCAGGGGAGGCTTGCCAACTCCATTAGCAGCACATAGAGAAAGAAACCCAGGGAAGACCTGCAAGGGCTCGGTAGGCTTCAGAGAAAATAAATCCAAATGCAAAACCAGATTTACTCCTGCAGGTCAGGAATCAAGAGCTTTACACAACACCCGACAGCATGTTCTGCGCTCTTTCGGATTCTCCATCAGTAGAGGAGCGTGTGTCAGGGGAACAGATTTTCCTAGATCTACCCATTCTCTGTATTCATTACAAAGTGCAGGGATTTAACTCGCGGGAAGAAAGTAAGGTCTTGCATTTCAACAGCACGAGGAGTCTGACCGAGGCTGACTTAGAGACCAGGCTGAATTGCTGTCCTCGGCTTTGGGGGTCGAAAGGAAACACCAGCTTACAGAGGCAGCAGGGCTGGCTTTGCTCCGTCACGGAGCTGAGGAAACTCGCTGCTGCTCCAACCATGGCAAGTTTTATGTGCCCTTAAAACCCGCCTTATTGCTCAGGTCTGGCCTCTCCTTGCTGCTGCGTGGGAAATCCTGGCCAGAAGGACACTGAGGACGTGCACGCTGCAGCCCAGCAAGATGGGGATGGACAACGGGCTCGGGCAGCAGGAGGCATCAGAGAGGCAATTTTTGCATTTGCAATTGGATTTGCAAACGTCGTGGGAACGGCCAGGGGTGAGACAGGCAGCGACGGGAGCCTGCAAGGTGGGGAGACAGGTCAGCACCCATCTGCCACGCGAGCGGCAAGCTTCTTCCCAAATTCCAGTGAAAAAGGTACATTTGTCTTGGATTTTGTCAGTTTAATCCAGRCCTTTCATGTTGGAGAAGATCTAGCAGCTGCTAAGGAAAAGAATAATTTATTGTCCTTATTTTAAATTTAAATGAAGAAAAAGTTTAGAAGACGAGTGTTTCAGAAATGGGGAAGGCTATGAAACGTGGCTTAAAAATTTTTAAAATTTAAAATAGCTCATTCACATTTGCGCCATGGCAGTCTCTTGGGTAAATACTGTATTAAGACAATTTTTTTGAAACTTTTATTATGTGGTCAATAGACCACAACGGCTCCATTTATCCATTAAATATGTAATCATACACTTTTTCTTCACAGTGCATGTTATTTATGCATCAGAGCAGAACAAGGCCAGGAGTRCAATTATGGATGTGGGACACGTGCTGCAAATGCTTGTGAAAATTTGTAGGAAAAACAGAAACCTGAGCCCTGGCTCACAGAAGCCGTGCAGAAGCCTCCTGCTGACAGCAACCCAACCACAGCCCTCTCTTAAAAAGCGGAGACACTGGCATTTTTCCTGGGACATCCCCCCCAAGGATATCTTAGCCCAGGGGCCTCCTCCCAAGCATCTGCTTATTGCTTTCCATTATCAAAAACTGGTATTTTTACTTACAACCTTTGCTGAATATTGCTGGTTCTGACCCCCTCCCTCCCTCTCCCACATCTCCATCTCTTCCCACCCTGGCCRGGAGGTTTTGCAGAAGGACATGTGCGACGACGCTCCCCATGTGCAACCCTGCTGACCGCTGTCTGGAGCGGCAGGATCTGGCCCCATCGTTTGCCACCCACTGAATTTCTCTCCACTTCCTTTTGTTTTTGGTTTTTTTTTTTTAAATACAGTTTTGGAACAACAAGCCAGGTTGCCACCTCCCCATAGCCCTTGCCCACGGCTCCCGACGTCCTCAGGACCAGAGAGGGCAAGTGGTGGAAAAGCCATTTGTGTTCTCCAAATGTGAAATATTGGGGTGAAAATGAAGGCGAGCAGCTTGTGTGCAGCCCCAGCGCTTCTTCCGTGGGCCTTTGGGTGACARTGGCCTTTGCTCAAGCTGAGGAAAGGGTTAGTCTTGCTTTCTGCTGCGAGACCCTGCGGACACTGAGATATTTGAGGGGCCTTAGTTGTGCACCCGAAGTAGCTAATACCTCCCCCCGCAAGAAAGACCCAAGGAAGAGAAACCCAGGAGCAGGATTCAGAGATGCTCCCCTGCAGCAAACCGCCTAATTAGGCAAGTAAATGATGAATGAAATTGCGATGATGGCAAACCGAAGTGAGAGAAGGTAACGAATGCAACGTTCCCCCTGTGAAAGCAAGCCGCCTCTTCTCCCAGGCACCCCGGTCCCGCGGGATGCAGCCCCTGCCGCGGGCCCACTGGGGCTGCACCCGCGCCYTTCCCCTCCGCCAAGCATTCAGCATCCCCACGGAGCCCGACGGAAGCAGACGCGTAATTAAATAACCGCCCTGCAATAGTGATTAGCTCCGTCACCCGGAGGGGCGGCTCCAAGAGCCAGGTCAGATCCTGTCTCCATCCCCGGCATTCGGCGCAACCAGCTCGCCGCGAGGTGCTGCAAAAGGCTCAGGGCGYGTTTGCAGCCTCCGCTGAAAAGATGTTTTGCATCTCGGAGGAAACATGAGTGAAATGTGATGTAGTCATAGCTAACGTAATTAAGTGCATCTTACTTAGCAGATTCCCAAAGGCTGTGCTAACTCAAAGACAGCTTCCTTTTTTCCACAATATTTCAATTTTTTTAATGAATATGCATATCAGGCCTATAAACGCTCCAGCTAATCCTAAGAAGGAGAGAAAAACAGGCTGACAAACGGCACGTGCTCCGCGCTACTTGTTTCTGGGGAAAAGGGTAATCCAGTGCGAGTGACAAAACACCGCGAGGAAGAGCTTGGCTGGGGACCTRGGCACTCTGCAAGCAAAGATAATGTTTCGAAATATGTCAAGCGGAGCTTCAAGTTAACTGCCCCCCAAAATTCATAGGTAAAAGGCAGCTCTCTCCAGCAATAAGGGCTATGGCACTAGCCAGCRGACCTGGGGCTCTGGTCCCAGGCTCAGGCAGGGGTGGTTGCTGTTCTTGAATGTCCTCTCCCGCAAAATCCTAATTCCCAACTGAAGCCTTGAGGCAGGTCCCACCCCCGTAACCACCTTCTGCCTTCGCTTTGCATGGGATTTTTCTCCTCCTCGTCCCACTTTCCTTGGTCTTGGCCACACCTTGAAGATATCACCAYGTTTTGGTGGCAGAAGTACAAATCCTGCATCATTCCCCCATGGCGTGTTTTGCTCTCGCTGCATAGGTGGCTGCGCTGCGATCCTGGGTGGGATCTGTGCCGAAACACTGGCAGATGTTACCCAGCAGGAAAGGAAGAAATTTGGCTGGAGCTTGYTGTACGGCATTGGCTGACCCCCGCTGCACCGCAGCCCCCCGAGCTAAAGCGGAGCCGCGTAAAGTGGGACGTGTAAAAGATGATGGCCCCGGCCAGCGGGAGCAGGCAGACGGCGCAGCCCCAGCCCAAGGGCATCGCCCCACGCGCCGGGGAGACCAGCACATGGGGACCACCAGAATTCCCTGCTGAGAAGGACTCGGGGGTACTGGTGGAGGAAAAGCTGGACATGARCCGACAATGTGCGCTCGCAGCCCAGGAGGCCAACCGTACCCTGGGCTGCATCMRAAGCAGCGTGGCCAGCAGGTCGAGGGAGGGGATTCTGCCCCTCTGCTCTGCTCTGGTGAGACCCCMCCTGCAGTGCTGCGTCCAGCTCTGGGGTCCTCAGCACARGAMAGACRTRGACCTGTTGGAGYGGGTCCAGAGGAGGGCCACRAAAATGATCAGGGGGATGGAMCGCCTCTSCTATGGGGAAAGGCTGAGAGAGCTGGGGTTGTTCAKCCTGGAGAAGGCTTCAGGGAGACCTTATTGCRGCCTTTCAGTACTTAAAGGGGACTTRTAAGAAAGATTTTTCGCAGGGCCTGTTGCGACAGGACAAGGGGGAACGGTGTTAAGCTAAAAGAGGGTAGATTTAGACTARATATAAGGAAGAAAYTTTTTACAATGAGGGTGGTGAAAYACTGGCACAGGTTGCCCAGAGAGGTGGCAGATGCCCCATCCCTGGAAACATTCAAGGTCAGGCTGGACGGGGCTCTGAGCAACCTGGTCTAGTTGAAGATGTCCCTGCCCATGGCGGGGGGTTGGACTAGATGACCTTTAAAGGTCCCTTCCAACCCAAACTATTCTATGATCCTATGCCTGCCACCCTTCCCGAGGCGAGTTCACACGAGTGGGCTGAGCAGAGCTGCCGGAGCCTTCCCCGGCCGGGGTCTTCCTCCCCAGGCGAAGGGAGTAGCTATTCCAGGGGCGGCCACAAGGCTCATCGGCACAGCTCACCTCTCCTTAGGTTTGTTCCTGAGACAAGCCATTACAATCACAATCAACCAGGGAGAGAAATTATCTGCTGAACAGCTTTGAAGCAAAGTTTYCCCAGCAGGCTTTTTCTGTATTGAAGTTTCAATGTAAACGCATCACCATAGCTGAAATGCTTAAAGATGATTTACTTTAAAAAGAGAGAGAGCAGGAGAGAGAGAAGCTGATAAGAAAATATATCCCCAGTTACCACCCCTCCTCTTCCCGATTTGTAACTGCTCCTAATAAACTTTCATGGTCTATGTAAAATGCTTTAGTGCAGTGACAAATTTCTGCTGGAATTTGAGATGTCTTGTTCAGAGTAATAGCTATCTCACACAGGTGCCCAGCTGCTATTGTAAAATCAGTAAGCATTTAATTGAAACAAATGACTATAATAATAGTACATTATCCCTGCAGGCTCATAGCCATAACAGTTTTAATTATTGAGTTAAGAGTCAAACTAATTTATCCTTTAAAGTAACAGCCTCATCTTTGGTTCCACCGATCATCCTATCACGA
The DNA here is from genome assembly GCA_030449065.1 of Oceanodroma leucorhoa. Classification (NCBI taxonomy): domain Eukaryota; kingdom Metazoa; phylum Chordata; class Aves; order Procellariiformes; genus Oceanodroma; species Oceanodroma leucorhoa. The sequence continues at coordinate 1,477,578 of JASVER010000123.1, read as the reverse complement.
ATACGAGGGGAACAGTAGGAAAGGATTTAAAAAGGAAGCCATTTATTTTTGTAGGGGTGGGGGGCATTTACCACATGGCAGAGGCTTTCTATATGCAGTGGGGTTCCTAGCCATGGTTGTCACGTCCCRGGACAAGCCTCCCTCCCCAGAGGGACCAAGCCCCCCCTTGCCAGCTCCTGGGGATCTGTAACCCCCCCGGGGTGGCTGTGCTGGCCCGGCAGCAGCAGCACAGGAGCCCACGGGAACTGGTGSTGCTGGCCTTGGGGGTTTGGGTGCACGGAAATTTTTTGGAACTATATTGAAATTGCAGTTTTTCTTCATCAAAYACAGTTAAAAAAAGGTTTTACAACTCAAGTTTGCAAACATGATCCAAAGGAGCATCTCTGAATTCAGAGCCAGGCAGTGAAGAGAAAGAATCCCCATTCATAACWTAAAAAGCGTATTTCTGAGACACAGACATGCCCTAGGGCAGATTTGAAGGCACAGCTTTCCCAGGCCCTCGGTTTCATGAGCTTACCCTTGTCCCGGCGGCTGGGACACAGGGGATGTGAAGCATCGCTGTGAGCCCCTGGGCAGGACGCGGGACCCGCAGGGGAGGGGGCAGAGCGGGGCCGAGCAGGGGCGGCTGCAGGGGGGCGGCGGAGGAGGGCAGGCGCTGCCCACCGCCCCAAACCCTCCCTGCCAGGTGCGGTTCAAAAGCTGCCCTGAGGATGGATTCACTTGCTAAATCGCCCAGCGGGTGACCCCCGGAGCCAGCCCTCCGTGCAGCCAGCATGGCCAGCCTGTGCTGMCAGCCCCCGGAGCTCCGCATCCCACCGCTTGCCGGAGCGGAGGGCTCTCACCAGACTGTCCTTCACCAGAGCACTTGCAAAGCCTAATCAAACCCCTCCCGCTTTGGCGAAAGATGCAGAGCGGTCCTCTGCRCTCTCTCCAAGTTTCCTACCCTGCTCACTGCTATGGATGCTTTTTGGACTTCTCCATCAGCCAGCACCCACACCAAAGCACAGCTGTTCCCCGCATCTCACGCCCCTTTTCCAAAGCCACCATCTCTAAGGAGAAGAGTCCTCCTCTTGAAAGGTATTTTTTTGCTCCTACAGGTGGGACAATATTGGTTCTCCAAACGCATATTCATTATTGGTGATCAGTTTACCAGGCCATGCTAAAAGCTCTGCRTCTCTATCTTCTGCCGCTTGCCTACTCACTGCATCATCTACTGGCAATTATTTAATGCTTTCTTTGGCAAAAATACGACAAACTCTGGGAAGACAGAGTGACAAGCCGATCCACCAAACTTGTGTAACATTGATTCTGTATTGTTCAACTTTCTCAATAGACTTTGTGCTTCCAAGTCAAATGTCTTGCAGATGTCTAAGTATATTATGCTAACACTGTTACCTTTATCACCCAAACCTGTAATCTCATCAAAAAAGATATCAAGTTAGTTTGACAAGATTTGTTTTCCATCAGCTCACATTGATTGGCATTAATTATATTACCTTCCCTTAATTCTTTATTAATTGAGGCCTGGATCTGCCACTCCATTATTTTGCTGAGGATTGATGACAGACTGACAGGTCTGTAATTACCTGGGCTGTTCTGTTTCCCTTTTTAAATATTTGCACATTAGCTCTTTTCTAGTCCTCCAGAGCTTCCCCGATATTCCAAGAATTACTAAATACCAGCATTAGCAGTACCGAGAGCTCCTCAGTCGGTTATTTCAAGCCATGTGCAGACAGGCTAGCTCAGCTGATGACTTAAAGAGGATCTGAGCAGACATATATGAGAAAAGAAAGTTTTACGGTCTGCTTTAAATGCTACATAACTTGAAATCCCCACCTTTCTAATTAATATTGGCAGTTGCAAATGCTATGTTTTCGAACATGAACCTTCACCGTAAMGCCATACAGCTGACCCCAGACAAGGCTCCCAGGGCTTCTCCCAATCCAGTTGTGTTTATCTCGTCTCCTCACCGGCGGGGKTTTTTTTTGATCTGCTTCTCTTACTACATAAATTGCTCCGTGTCTTTTCCAGCCTCGACCACCTCTGCATGCTTTTTCCCCCCAAAGAGAAGCTCCCTGCAGCTCGCAGCCCCCGGGCGCCGGGCGGGCAGGGGAGGCAGGACCGAGGGCTGGTTTTGGAAAGCACCTGCCTGACAAGCCGAATTCAGCACTTTGACAGGCTGTGATCTTGTGTTACGATATCCTGCTATTACGGGGGAAAGAATCCTGCAAACACAATTAACACTTCATCACGAAGATAAAGCAGTGTAACTTCTGGGTGAGAACGGCGGTGTAAAACAGGATAGAGRCCGTGCTCGGCAAACAGGAAATATTTCTCATTAATATTCTCATCACCCCCGGTGCTGGAAGGGCTCGGCCAAAAGGAACAGACCAACTCGATACGGCATGAACTGGATCTTGTTATTTGCCTATGATACAACCCCTCACCATGGTCATCTGCCAATAAGAGCATTATTGTGGACTTGTACAGCAGAGATGTCCACGAGGGTCCCAAATCCAGTAACTCCCACCCCCAGGGAGTGCCAACCAGGCAGGAGTCCTGCTTCAATGTCTGCTTCCCTCTCTCTTGGGCTAGTGGAGTTATTGCAAAAGTTTATGGTTTTAAAGCACCTCAAGATGTCAAAAGACAAACCCAAGCTAGCTGGACCTCCAGACCTGTCCTCCATTTCAGCACCACTGCAGACCTGCACCCCTAGCTGAGATGTTGCTTCTTAAGGAGAAGACCAAAGTATTGTAAGGTCTTGGACCATCCTGAGTCCTGAATCCCACCAGCTGTGTGATGATGAAGAAACAACACAGTTGAGATGGGAACCTGGACTGCACATGGAACGTTTCCTATAGCTGACCTCCTGCAGTCCCGCAGCCCTGCCTCGCCTGCACTACAGAGACCCCGGGGCTGTCCTGGGCTTCCTTCGTGCTCCTGAGCTACCTCATCACCAGTGGAGATGTGACACCGTCCCTGTACACCAGTGTCACACAGTGTTCCTTTGACCTGAGGGAGGGATAAACCCTGCTGCTTGCATTGGAGGAGATTGGGAATAACTGGATGGGGTGGATACTGCAGGAGAACTGCAGAAGCAACCAAGACTGGTGGCGGGACTGCTCCCAGGCACAAGGAGCTCAGACTTCTCCCCTCCCGTAAGACGGGGTTCCTCCGAGGTGGGCTCCCACCCGTGCCGCTCCCTTCACTGCAGGGTGATATGGGGCCGTGGGGACTGGCCAGGCGGGAGGTCTAAAGCATCCATCCCCAAGTGATCCCTCGCTGCTTGCCAGAGCAGGGCACCACGATGTGACAACGCTGCACAAAATGGCTTAATTCCCCTCCACTGACTTTTTTACAGGTATTTTGCCTCTTCACCAGGAGCAGCATTGAGTCTTAGAAGAAGGCAATGCACAAAGCTAAGCAATCGTTGTGACTATTCCCATGGGGAGCAGGGGAGGGCCAGCACGTGCCTCTCTCCAAACTCACTCGCCTGAGGTCAGGGATAAGCAAAATGGTCCTGCAAAATGCAAGCGAAGTCCTGGACCGTGCATCTGTCCGGAGGAGAAGCCCCCAGCCACTGGGAAGCAGCCGGGCCGCACGTGCGCGCTCCGTCGGTGTTCCTCCAGCTCTCAGCTGGAGAACAGTCTGTAAATAACGTATTCAATAAACTTCATTTTTTTTTTTGAAGTACATTATTTTACGGATAAAGAACAAGCCTGATAATTCAGTGAACATGTTTGCAAATAATCTATTTCATTAATTTCCAGCATGTTTTCTGAATACATTATTTAGCGATTTTGTAAAAACCATTTGTGGATGAAGGCAATTGCCGCTCATCCAGGCATAACACCATCACATTCCAAAAGCTGGGGCCAGAATTCCCCTGTAACGGACAGTGGGAGGTAATTAAATAGCACCAGAYCCTGAGCCCCCCGCCAACCCCTGGGGGGTATAAAAATTAATAAAATTGTCACATGCCCTTCGCATGTGTTGGCAAGAGGAGGAAAGCCAGCGAGAATCAGCTATGTAGGGGAAAGGACGCAAAGGGGGTAGAGGAGCAATGCCTGCAGGTGTGCAGGTGTAGGGACCGAGGGGGCCGAGACAGTCCCGGGAGCGGGGAMGGGTCTGCRCCGGCCCTGAAGCCCACCCAGAACGATTTCCTACTCCAGATTTCTGTCTCCGCACTCGAGACGGATGGAGGAGCAGACAAACTGTCTCGGGGAGTATTTTTGTGGCATTATATGGGTCTAATGGTGAGACAAAGCTATCCCCACGGGAAGCAAGGAGAAAAATCTCTTCAGCGTCAGACCTGTTTACACACCAGATTTTCTTTAATTTTTGGCTTTCACTTTTTAATCCCAAAGACACTGGTGGGGAGATGGATTCAGAAGCCAGTGTTAAAACTTCTATGCAAATAAGTATCTCTATAGTGGGCCTTGCTGCGTGCTTCCCGGGGCTGGGATGAGAGACCACACATTACGTGGTGCTACAGGTGGTCCCTGGCCACACTCCCCAGGTCCCCTCTGGACGTGGATCTGATCCTGAGCTGGGCACGCCGGGGGACCATCACCAGCCCGGCAAAGCTGTCCCGCAGGTCAAAGCGAGGATTTGAGACAGGAAAATAGACTCCTGAGAAGCAGAGATCTGGTTTCATGCAAGTAGTCTTAGGAATAAAAAAAAGGGAAAGCAGGAAAATACTAGAGACAAAAAGTTTTTAGCTTCAGATCTCCAGCTCTACGGAGACTCCTTGGGGGAGTTCGCTTTTCCTGGCGGGTTTACCAGACCCTTGACATCATTATATGTTTAACATCTTGAGTTACAGCTCAGCCTTCTTTTTACAAGATTTTGAACTGCTGGGATGCACAGAAGTCCTCCCCCATGGGCTCCGCTCCCACAAACACTTTGGCAGTCCCGGCACTCCCAGCAAGGCAGTAGGACCGGCCAGAAAGGAAGAATTCAGTTTCTCAGAAAACACAATGCATTTGACATCCACTTCCATTCCCTATGCAACAAAGGACAATGCCAAAAACCAAAAATGAAAAAACGAGCAAAACGGAAAAAAGGAGAAAAATGAGTAACGGAGAAAGCCCTTCTACCATTAAGAAGCCAGTGCCCCGGTGGGAGGCACTGGGGGAGGCTGGAAGGATGCAAACCCAGGTCTGCCCGATTTGCGGGAAGGACGAGAGCCGTACAGAAGCTGCTGTCCCTTGCAAGCTCTGCTGCTTTGCAGCCCCCGATGGGGCTCAGGAGAGCTGCTGAGGGCTCTTTGCGGATACGACAAAAAGCTGCTGGTGGATTGGAGGCCACTCCTTTTATTTTTGTTATCCCGCCTGTCAAATGGGACAAGACGGAGAGAGCTGAAGCCCGCTCTGTCGCGTGTCCTCGCCAAGGCAGAGTCACACCGAGCCCTTCCCCGTCCTGCTCACAAGGGAGAGCACCCTGGGGGAACCCCGGCCACGTGGCCCTGCACTGCTTGGCGACGGCCATGGAGCACGTGGAACTGAGCCTGTCCCCAGCCTGGGAGAGGGGCAAGAAGCTTCACTTTTGATGGAGAAGATGCTGGGCAATGTGGGGACTGTGTAAAACCTACTGTTTACTTCTCAGTTGGGGGATAAAAATTAAGGTTGGCAAGAGCACCTCCAGCTCCCACGGGACCTCCTACAGCCAGCTCACCTAYCGCTGGACACCACACTCCTCCATCCATCCTCCCACCCACGGGCTGGACCTGCAGCCACGCTGGCCCCATCATCTCCCACGGTATTTATTGGCCCCTCCCCGCGAACTCTTGCAGCTTATTGAAGCCTTTCTGCACGGTCCGGTTCACTTTGGTTTATGTCTCTCCTGGCTCTTCTCAGACATTTTAGATATTGCATTCACATAAAGCAATAGACTCAAAAGTAATGACAGGCCTCCAAGTTTTATTGCATGGAGCATTAAAAAAGAAGAAGAAGAAGAAAAAAAGAAGTAATTTTAGAACACAACAGGAAAATGGGAAGACTACATAGAAAAATCGTCCCTGTGGGACTAAACTCTGTGAATGAATTTTAAAAGCTTTTTTTTTTTTTGATTGCAAAGTTTAACAGCCCACTTTTCTAGTACTATAAGAAATGCCTGTGGTATTAGAAAGAGTTGAGTCCCCCAGTGTTGATACCACATCTGCACACAAGCCACATCACTTCTCTTACACGTCTGCAACGGGCTGCCTCCTTCTTGCCCCCCAACTCGGCACCCCTCAGTGGCCAGATATTGCTGGGATTATTGTGTTAGTTTGTAATAAKTGTTTCATAAGAGTCTCTTATTACCGGGTACACAAGTATCCAGGGAAGAAGGATGGYTGTGTGGCCGAATATTCGCTGGGAAACTATCTGAGTTTCAAAACCCAGCTCTGCCAGAGMAATCTGAGACAGGGAACCGAATATCCCGCACACCAGTTCCCCGCCAGCAAAATGATGATCGTGGCATTTACCTGCTCTGCAGAGGGAACCTCTGAGAGCTGCAAGGTATGCGATGACTTTGCTGCATCACGTAAACTGTTAACAGAAGGCACAGTCTATTATCTTCTCGACTTTAATTATAGCAAATGCTGAACACTTTTAAAATAGGTGCGAAAAGCCCAAATGACTCTGTATATACAAAACTAATTGCAGGAGGAAACAGAGAAGAGAAACTCAAGCACCGACTCCTGCCACAAGAGCCAGATGTCATAACTTCTGTTCTGACTCCCGACAACGACAAATCCTTCTCTTTTCTTAACTACCTAATATAACTGCAGGTGCTATTCCAACACAAATTACAGACATACAAAACCCTACAATAAATGCAGAATTAAAGCCATACAACTTTAGGAAGTGCTTACTTACGTTCCAGCAGCAATGTTAATCTGAGCTGCTGCGCTGCCTGYGTTGTGCAAGATGGTTTATTAGATTAGCTGTAGTGTACTAAGGAGGACTGGTAAAAGAATATTCAGTCCAGCAGCATCTCTGTCCTCTTGGGCTTCCTCAYGATGGATAACAGACACCTGAGAGATTCCTTTCTTTCCTTCTAACATCAAGACACTCAATTCCTGGAGGTGAAATATGCCATATTAAATGAGGCTTGGGTCTGCCCACGACTGGATTGCCACAATAACAAGCATTCCTACTGCCAGTCTTTATTTAATCCAGGTAACAGCGGGGATTCAGGCCATCAAAACCACTTCCTTCCCTCCCAAAATGTATAACCCCAAGTGGAAAACCAAGAGTAACGCATGACCCCATTACAGGTTTGATTTTTTCCACTGGGATTACATGCTGGCACTGGGGAGCTTGATCAATTGAGTCCCGAGGTTCAATCAATAAGTGTCAACGACAACATACTGCACTACAGCGATGCTATCCATTTATCAACTTAAATAACTCCAGTCACCCAAAAGACAGAGGCACTAAACCAGCAATTAAGGTCCTAGGGGAAGTCTGAATGCTGCCTCTGCCGCGCCGGYGGCTCCCGGGACAGCCCTGGGATTTCGGTGCTCCCGAGGGAGCCSAAGGAGCTTCCACCTCAGTATCAGGCACATCACCCTTGGTGCCGAGCTGTTGATTTGATAGATATGGCAGGACTCAAAGGCAACGGAAAACATTTCAATTAGGGTCTTTAAAAAAGTGATCGTTATTTTGTCTTACATATTGTGTCATCAAAACATTTTGGATGGCATGCCACCCTCAGCGCCGCATTTGCATTTCCATCTGATCAGACATCAAGGACGCATGCCAAGCGAATGTTTACRTTCCAGATCAAATCGCATATCCCAGAGATCTCATTAACCTGCTGACCTGGAATTAAACAAAACCACCTGGAAAGGAAGCGCTTTCCTCCCCGACGTGCACCGAAAGACACCTTCTGAGTTTCCCAGCCGAGCTTTGAGCATGGGCAGCTTCACGTAGGTGTAAGGATTTGCGTTCCCGGGAATACTTCCCATTTTTTTTTCTGTCCAGTGAGTTTCAGCACAAGTGTTCAGGTTCTTTAAGAGCTACGGCTGTCTCTATACATACGAGCGGGCTTTATAGCCGAGCAGTAYGGCAGAGACGGTAGGTTAGGGGAAGCGGGTGGAGGGGAAAGCACAGACAATATTCACCCATCTGAAGGGCTTAGCAKCTCCATGGGGGGCTCACAACTGATGAGGACCTCAGCTCTCCCTGCTGTTCAGGACATCGCTACCCCCTTTTTACCACCGGCAGCCAGAGAAGGTAAAGCCAGGATAGCTCCGCGCAGCCCCCGGCCCCTACGCCCGCCGTGGCAAGGGGCTGCTGCCCTCCGCGCCCCGGAGAGGGGCCAGCAGCGGGCACGGTGCAGCCCCTGTCGCTACAAGCAGAAGGGCCCATTTCCCACAGAAAAAGCACTTCACAAACAAGCCAAACAGAGAAAAAAAACTATTCCCGTTCTGCTCGAAAAAAATGCAGCAATCTCAGCTCAAACTTTGGGGTTTAGACTGTTATTTACACGCACCCTTGCTTTTTAAACAAAAACTTAAAGCTGCTTACAGGAGATGACTGCCAAAAACTTTTATCCCTTTTGCAGACTTGCTTCCCAGGAATAGACAGTATTTCCCAAGTAGCCAGGAGTGTATCAAAGAGGACGCGCCATAGCAGATAGAAGCCACAGCAGGATTCTGGGATCCAGACTTGTAGGAAGGGATTTGATCTCCCTTGTCTCAGCTTCCCCAGCTGGAAACGCAAAAAGCCAATTAATCCAGACCCGAGACGGGCAGATACAAATGCTGTGTCACGATGGACGAGGTTTGCAAAGATTGGGCCATTCCACGCTTGCAATTTCCTGTTCTGAGATACGGAAGACGAAGAAGAGACAAATATATTATCTGGGAAGAAAGGGTTACTTTTCAATAGAAAATTAATGCACTGAATTCTGAATTAACATGTGGGATAATTAAAACCATCTTTCCAATGAATTTATTATAGGATATACAAAGCTAATTATAAATTCTCTGTTGCTTAATCCCTTGCAGTTTGCTAATGCAGCGTTGAAATCTCTTTGGCCACACTTGTTTAAATTATTCATTAGACACAGCAACAGTTGTGAACTGTAATTTAAATTGGCATCTCATGAATATTCAATTAATACAATAAACACTGGAATGTTTTACTGCACACTGCTCAATAGTTTGTGCTCSAGCCTGTGTTGACACATTTTTATTAACTCTTTATAAAGGTGTTACCTATTTATGTCACTGATTACAATGAGAATAAAAAGTCCCACTCATAAATATTTGTGTCATCGTCTTAAGAGAGACAATGTAATTAGGCAAAGCTTCAAAAGTCATAATTAATATCGGGCGGATGCCCTTTCCCTCCTGCTTGCCTCTGAACGCGCGGCCTGGCACGCTGGCACAGCCTGGCACATCTACCCACCTCGCGGCTTTGGCACCGCAGCCTTCCAAACCCCCCGGCCAAATCCCGGGGTGACRCCTCCGGGGTGCCCCGAGTGATGCTCCACCCGGCACCCCGCGGCCCCCGGGGACCACCCCCGAGCTGGCACCCCGGTCTGCCACCCGCGCCGTGCCTGCTCCCACCACGCAGCAGATAGAAATGTCGAGATAAATAGAGATCGATGTAAATATTTACTCTCTGATCTCAAGACTGTGGCCYGCCAAAATTAGGAAATAAAATGCAGCTGGAAATAAAATCCCCGCGTGTGGTAGCCTGATGGCACTCTGTGGTGACTTATAGTCTTTTAATGGGGCATTTTTAGCAGCAGCACTAAAAAATAATTATCAAGCGGCTGTATAATTCAGTGTGGTTTTCTATTTTAAGACCGAACTTTTTCATTTAAAAGCAAGGTCCCGCTCTGAGAAGAGACTGTAAAAACGGCATTGTGGGACTCTGCATCTGCGGCTTTTCAGCAGCACCACATAACGTTGGCTTAGTTGAGAAACGAAAATACTCCCCCCCGACCGCCACCCTTGCAAACAGGGTCGGTGACGTGAGACCGAGGGTCGCAGAGACTCAGTAGCAGAGATTCGGCATCACACAGGGCTGCGAAGTATTCCCGGCCATGTGGTGAGACTCAGGGAAATCCCTAGTACTCAAATGCACCCTCGCGCGCGCGGACTGTCACCCGCACAGATCGGAGCTGCCGGGTGAGAAATAACAGCTTTTGCAGCCATTGCTTTATTTCCAGAAAAACAAGGATTTTTTTTTTTTTTTTTTTTGAGCAAACACACGGCCAGGACGTTCTCATGTACACGACAAATCCCGCCTGCTTACTTGGGGGATAATATCACTGTCCCTCTGTTGTATAGGGTAATCTTATTAGCAAGTGGATGAACGAAAAGACCAAAGGCCGAGCGGTTTATCTCAGCAGGAGATTTTGCTGATTGCTGATGTGACCACGAGCYGCTCGAGGCTCTCGTGCCCCGAGGTGAGGGTAACACCCCAGGGAGAGSTGGGCTGAGGGTCCCCATCAGCTCGCAGCTCGCTCCCGAGACGCCCCGGCAAGCGCCTCGACCCCTTGGCCCCTCCTGGGTACTAAGGGTGATTTTCCTCAACGAGGAGGGGTGGCAAACCTAATGAATATTCACACAGTGTTTAAACACTAATTACAAACGGATCAGCTGAGTGAACAACTTCAAAAATGCAGAAGTTCAACGAAACAACATTACTATAAAGTTATTACTGTGTCRACACGTTTTAGTTGGCTTGGGGTCATCTGAAGGATTTTAGACCCTTTAGAAAGTAACTTCCAGTTATGCTTCTCCTAAGCAATCTATTCAGACCTTCATAACCCCGAAAGGCATTCACAGTTACCTCCAGCAGACACCCACAAGTATTTTATAGACGTTTTTACYTTCTTCTACCAGTGGAGACAGTGAACTATTGCTGACCACCCATGGCTTCACTGGCAATACTGACCTTGCCAAACTTAACACTCGACAGATCCTGGTAAAAGATTTTAGCCATTAAGGTAATTTTGTACCTGTCCCTTTTTTAACAATATGCTTCCACCACAGGACTCAACATTTAGCATGGCATTTGCTTGTTGGTATCTGAATRTGATTCCTCATGGGGAAGATTATTCTCTCCTCTATTCCCCTATCCGCACTGCAGGAATCACTGTCTCCTCCGTGAACTTTGTRTTCCTTTTTTGTCCCCCCTCTAGGACAAAAAGCTGGTTTGGCATCTCTTAATTATGGCTTTGTCGCTGGCAGCTCCTCTGTTCACCTCAACCTTTACTTCCAGTGACATAAAGCATGCGACTGTTACGCTCTTCTGTTATGATGCCTCTTGTTCCAGATCAGCCGCCTGCGAGTCAGCGGAGGGTTGTGCACCCGTTGTACTTCCCCATAAATTAGTAAGTGATACCTTGGCTTGAATTACAAGGGTCTTTCAAGAATAATCAGTGCATTTTTGTTGGTGTTTCTTCAAGCTATTTCTCATGTACCGCAGCTGGCATATCGTTTCAACCTTGCGGTAGAACAGAGACAATCATGACACTTTGTACTGCTAATGCCTTTCTTTTTTTGATCCATGAATAATTTTTTCTGCCACTGTAGCAGCTCTCCCAGAATATTAAAAGCCACGCAGTCTCCTGTAACCATATCAATTCAGCTCTGACGTGAGTCGGAGAGCTGCAGCGCTCCCGGTGATGTCAATGCATGATTCAGACACTTTCCTTTATGATCCCAGATCCAGGGCCCGTTCTGCCTCTCTGAGAAGAGGGGAGTTGGCTGAGCTCCTGCAAACTCTGCCATAATACACCCAGCCCTGCAATTTGCATTCACGTAAACTGGGAACTGCCACTTTACTCTGTTCAGCTTGAAGCATCTTCTCCCCGAAGCCCTGAGGAACCGCAGTGGGTAGATCCTGGTATCCAGCWCCCTAAATGGGATGGATCATTGCTGGTGTCCCCTTTTGCTCCTGCAGGATCTCCTGCCTTGTGGACCCTTGTGATGGCTCCCAGGGCCAGAAGCAGAGTCTGCAGGGGCAGGATGGATGGTCCATTAAGAGAGTGAAATTTGGCAGACTGTAGATGTAGGAGAAAGTGGGAAAGACACTCCTAACCTGTAGAAGAATTTGGTTCTTGCCATTTTGGCAAACACCAGGTTTTGTGAGCAAGTGCCAACGTTTTCTTTTAAAATTCTCGTTCATCTCCTTGGGATTGACGTCAAGTTCAAGACGCCCCTTAATTCCTCCACGGCTGTACATAAATGGRCCTACTCACATCGGTGATGCCATCTGCTAGGATGTTCTGCCACTCTTCTAAATTCCTTGACTACACTGACTGTCCCAGAGGGCAGGATATACGCTGTGTATATTCATAGCTCCTGTTTGACCAGAGGTTATCCTCACCCTGTGAACATGCAGTTCTCCTACGTGGCTAACCYGTCCAGGGCTGAGCTGCAGTACCATGGTACACATTATGCACTGGGCTGCCTCAACCCTTCAGAAACATAAGTTGAAGACAAGAAACTTCCCTTGATGCACAACTGCAGGGTCTTATCCTGTTGCTTTGYCTTTGCAGTCAACGTTTGCAGGGGGATGAGGCACCAAGGAATAGCCCTTCCTGCCATACCAGCAGGAATGCTGCCATGTCCCTTTCTCGTGTATCGGGTGAAGAGGTTGCGAACCGCAGCTATCCCCCACCCCTCCAGCCCCTTCCCTCCTGCAACTCAGCCACTGCTCATCCCGCAGCATCAGTGCTTGTCCACTGAGTACCAAGATTGGTTGCCCACAACAGGATTTCACTCCTAACTTCAGCTGCTCCTCGTCATGTTCATGTCTACTAATGTCTCTTCACTGTGTTGCAAARACAGAATGTGGATTATTTTATTAACCTTCACTTTCAACATGCAACTGTTCCTTTTCTGCTGGAAAAATTAACATCTATGCAAACACAGGCACCTAAAATGTGGACTAATGCATCTGAGCTGGGTGTCTAGTCCTCTTCGAATCCCTAGAGAGACATTCGCTCCATCCCAGGGTAGGTATTTCAGACAGGTCCAATGAATCACACTCCAGAAGTTGGCTTATCAATGTAGGCATTTTCCACATTTGCAATGTCTTTAACAAAATGGCCAGGCTCAATGCTTAGTATTTTTTATACTCATGACTCAACACTGACACTGCCCTGAACTTGGCAATCTTATTCTCAGCTTCAGCTGGAAAACCTGTTTTTTCATACACATAATTTTTTCTAAGGACTCTGTAAACTACTGTCTCTTAAGGACTTTTCATAACTCCCTTGTTAGACTCTCCAGCAAGAAGGGCACTGTCTACGCTCAGTGCCTCTAGCCCAATCTCCATCAGGGCAGGGGATTTCTCCTTCTATCTCCACGTTCTTGGTCTTTTTGGCTTTGAAGTAATCTAAATGTCTATTTGTACGACGACTGGGTGCCCTCAGTTTTCCCYGTGGTGCGCTATTTAGATGTTGTAGTATGCAGGCTTAGAGCAGTCAGCTCAAAAACGATGTCCTTTCTCAATAAAACCAACCCTGCCTGCCTCAAAAATACTTGCTGCACCTGTATCAGGTGCCTTGGACTCCTGATATCACACAATGTTTCTTTGCTGATCAAAGCACCGTCCTGCAGGACCAGCTTCCCATTCCCCAGAAAACAGGKAACTTGACAGCACTGGCCCCAAAGGAAAGGGCTCATGGAGCCAAGCCTTACATCCCATAAACCAGACGCACGCCCAACTCTTGTCTACTTAGCAGCACTGTTGGCTACACTATTTTCATGCCGAATTCAAAGTGGGTGAGAAGTACACTCCGCTCGTGTTAAATACCTGCATTTCTACTCAGTGATGAATACAAGGACGAAGTGAACTAGGAAAAGGTTTCTTGGAGGAAATATAAGCCCAACCTTCCTTGAGCTAATGCTGGTTTCCATGACTTTGGCTCTCAGCTCTTGACAAGACTGACACGTCTTCGTGTAAGGGAGAATCAAGCTCATAAAGTCTGGCTGCAATATGTATTGATTTTAATGATCCATGTTTTTTAAATTACTGTAGATTATGTACTACAAAGGAGCCATCTTGCTACAGCYGTAATTGTAGTTATTCATCTAATTTTTCCCCAGTGAACCTTCAACGTAAGCTATAACTGAAGTCCAGTTATTATTATTCATGGTGTACATGGCACCGGAGTGTGCCAAGTGATTGATAGGGTGTTAAAAATGTTRCTGGCCACTTCCTCACACCTATTTATTGTAATCATATGGCCAACTTCCYACACAACACAAACACTGCAAAAATGTAAATACAATGGAACATGATTTAAAATTATTGCAAGAACCCCACTCCCGACTCCTCACAGCGACCTCCGGCTGGAGAGCCAGCTCCACTTCCACGCACGCATCCTCCCAGGACAGCTGAATAACGGAGTTCAGCATCACCCAGAGGACACGAGAGCAAAAAWTCTGGTTGTAATAACTAAAACCTTTGACCATTCATGGGCAACAGTAAAAATCAACATGAAATTCACGGGCACTAGCACTTCCAGAGAAGTGCAGTACTTCTCGGTGAATGGCTCAGATAAATCAGCATGGCTGAATTGTTGCTGACTGCACTAAATTCTTTGTACTGTATATGACTTTTCTACTTCAGTGAGAAAGCAAAGCAAAAGGGAATGAAGCAAACTGTCACTCAGGAGAATTCCAGCTCCAATCAACCATTATGGATCAGGAGATCCAAATTTTCAAAGGGGCCTCAATTTAGTCCTGGATTTTTGAGGCGTGAGACCCAAAGCATAAAATCAAAAGGCAGGATTGCCACAGACACAAGTTTGCCTGTGCAGACCTGAAGTTAGTGCATAACAGCAGCGTCTACAGACGTGCACACGCAAACCATTCCCTCCTCGTGCAAGGAGTTTGGAAATGCAGCTCTGTACGATTCCAGCAGATTCAGGTTTTCCCCCTCAAATTCTTYGGAAATTCACATCAGAGAAGCTCTATCAGGTCACATTTCATCAATGCTCTRCGACTGCGAGAAGCCAGGAAAAACTACTTTTAAAAGTCCCATTTGCTGGACCTTGTACTATTCCATGTGAGAGTCCCTTCCATATTACAGATCTTTACTGCAAAACGAATATCCGCTTCCTAGCAGAGGAAATGTTTACAGACCCATGCTGCTTAGCCACACATGCACACATCCCATAAATCAGCAGCGGTATTGCTCTTCCACTTGGCATTAATACAATACCCTCATCAGGGCATAATACTCTGTGCTGAACTTTGGCTCCCATCCCTTCAGGAACTGGATATCTGCCTTGTAAAACAGCATGGCAGAGCCACAGATGTTGAATTATAAAAGAAGGATGTTCAAAATCAGCCGTACCCTGGGTGGGACAGGGCTCTCTAATCCGCCTAGCAAACTCCCTGACGCAGTTTGTCCTAGCACAACCAGGACCAGTTCAGTCTTTGCTTTCRTGGAAGGATTAGAAAACCTTTTTCTTTCTGTCTTGCCCTCTACTGTTTGGATTTCATTCTTAGGGCAACTCTTGCTTAGACGCTCCGTAGATGCTGTAGAGCATCTACTGGCCGCCATGGAGGGGATGAATTTCTGCCAGCAAAGGACAGCCGCTGAAGAAGCAAGGACCCCCCGCAAGAGGACAGAGCAGAGCAAGAAGTGCTTGGTCCTCTCAGCGAGTTGATGGGATGGAGGCAATAGGAGGACCCATAAGAACAGATCTTTTTGTCCTTCATTCTGCAGTGCAGATGCATTAAAATTAAACTGTTTCTTCAGTTATAGCTGCCTGGCATCTAAGACACACCAGKGAGAGCCCTGTAGTCACTTCTAGGGCCATAAAGACAATTCTGTCTCCAGCAAATATCTGCTCAATGCCCAGACCACCTCTGAGCTCCATGGTRTGGGTCATATCTGAACATTKCTCATAGACCTCCAGACCTCCTACRTCCCTCAGAGAGGYCTGATTGTACCCTCAGCTCTGTTATAAGAAAAATGGACCCAAATGWATGTTCTTATGTGACAGYTGCAAGGGGAGCTAGGCTGTGGTACCCACAAATCCTATAATGAAACATAAGCTCAAAAAGGAATGGATCTCCCAAAAGAGAGAACTTAGCCAATACTACCAACCAAATCAAAACCAGCTGGCTGTGGAGGCTGAGCGGTGGCCTGCCCCGTCATGCTGGGTGAGAAGGCAGGTACTTTCTATCTCACCATGTCTGCCAAGACATAGAAATCAAAGCAAGAACTCAACTTCAGTTGCTGATACCAGCTTTGGGTTTTGCAAGGGACAGCAAGGGAAGGGAATGTGTCCTAGCTATCCCATTTTCACCTCTTTTCCCCTCTTGCCAGAACTGGATGTCYTCAGTTCAGCTCAACATGAACATGAAAGTGAAGAGGACTTGTCTTGAAAGGAAAGTGATTTTACTGCAGGTAAGCACGCCATCTCCTCTGTCAGATTAATGCTAACCAGATGGCCAACTGTCTGTAGACTGTTGCKAAAAAACACAGGCTGAAATAATCAKAGAGTCTCTAGGACAGACACTGAAAACTGATATAGAACTGGAAACATGCTGTGAAAAAGCCCAACTACTGAGAAAATTGGAGCTGTACGCAGGATTGTCTCCAGCACTGGCCAGAAACCTTCTGCGATGCAGCAGGTGGACTGGCAACGGCAGAGGGGTGTTTTGCACTAAGAACATGAAACCTGCGCTGTGTTAACAACTGGAGCTCGGCTCTTCCAGAGAYCATTTCTGCACGTGCAAACCATGCGCACTTGAAAAATGTACCTTCAAAGAGGCGGCTTGCAAAGGCTGGTCTATCCCACTGGGTTGGCATTAGCACTGGAAAAGAGGTATGGGACAGACCTTTTCTTTGTGTTAGAGAAAGTGATGCTGATGAGACACATTAAAAATGTTTCAAGTAATAAGAAGTTATTAACGCTACGAGSTTTAATTCGGGAATGTGCCCAAATCTCCATCCCTACCCTGTCAAGGTAAAGAGGATCTAGGCTTTGGATGCAGGGGGAAACCACGCAGATTTGGCTCGCCTTGCTACATAGCAAGGACAGCAGAGACAGTACTGATTCAGCCTTTTTTTTTTTTTAACAATGGTCTACAGCAAAATCAGTAGSTGTAAAGTGTTACCAGTAGCCCAAAGCAGACATGGCCCAATTCCACTGCACTTTACCCCAAATGAGACACGATATGGGTGGGATGGGACCTGGTGCTCCTCAGCTTCAGACTCGTTCCAGTTAGAAACTAGCTTTGGATTTATTACATGTAACAACTACCTCCTCCTCACCACCAACATGCAGTTTAACATTTACTACAGCAACTCTCCATCTTTTTGTTATCTCCATAAACATTTTAAAAAAAATATCTTTTGGTGTTTTCATATTCACCTCTCTGGGGCAGTGAGTCCCAGAGTTTATCTTGGCCTGTGTGGAAAAAAGTATTCCCTTTTATTGCTCTGAACTTCCAAATCGCAATTCCTGTGAAGTTTCCTTGTTAAGAGATATTCTTGATCTAGCTGCTCTGGCTTGTTTGTTCTATGCACTTTTAWAATTTCTATTATTTTATTCACCTCCTTCTTAAACTTACCATCTGCCATCGTAGAGGAGCTTTTCAGGCCCGTGATAATTTCTGCTTCTATTCTCTGAGCCTCTTTTTTTTCCTTCTCCTTCCTGCCTGAGCCAGYCTGACCAGCACCGTACACAGTATACAACTCTCCAAAAATCCCCCATGAGTTTCTCCTGTCTTCTAACACCTAGTCTCTGCGCAGAGCTTTTTGGGGAGCAGCCCATGTACTTTCTGGGAGTTAATTTACAACATTGCAAGCTTTACGAGTAGTGAATATTTTTCTCTGCAACATGCATTAATTCATATTTATCAATGCTGAACAAACTGCCTTAGCAACCCTGCAGTCCATTTCCCTCCTATGTTTAAATCTCTCTGAATTCCCTTTCTCCTGTCCCAAATTATGTTCAATTTCTCTGTGTCACCCTCAAATTTTATTCCTCACCACCTACATCCAGCATCGTTAATAAAAAAGCATAAACAACATAGCATCCAGGGCAACAACAAAACTTTGAGAGACCCCCACAAATCATGATGTGCATAGGTCTTTAATCACTGCTTTTTCGCCTGTTAGCCAGACAACAACATAATAAAGAATGGGAGAGACTGGCAAAATGTGCTTCTCCTCTACAGAAAACGTCCTGGGTCAGGACAGCCGCTCCCTGACCGACCCCACCCTTTGCTATTCCCTTTTCTTGCTGCAACACCTCAAATCACCCCGAATTCATCCACCTCATGCAAGGAGAAGACATGTCCTTCCCAGCCTGCTAGTCACCCCGTGATCTCCACTTGCTCTGCCTCCAATTTCTGCAGAAACCAGACAGGAGGGGTATCGGTCAGTGGGGGGAACCGTGTCCAAGGCAGCCCTAAGCTGCAAGGGCATGATGCCCATCATGGGGCTGCCCATGTTGGCCACTACRTATCTGCCTTTGGACTCCAACTCCAAAGCAATAACCACCACAAAAGCAGCAGGCTTCAGACAAAATACCATCAGTGCCCCTCTGCCGGGTGCCTGCCCCGGGTGCTGCGTTGCCGGCGGCTGGAGGGGAAGGGAGCAGATCCTGCTCCCTCTAACAGCACCATGGTGTTTAACAGCTGCCTACTGCAGGTTACAGGACATCTCGATCCATAATGAGAAATGCCCACTGCAAGAGAGATAAGTGAGAAGTATAACGCTGGCAATTTCTACGGATGTTGAAGAATTGCAGCAATACACTTCTCCCTCCCTTGCACGGCTGTTTGGAGAGACCAAACAATTTCCATGGTGTAAACGGAAGGTTCCTAATGGGATTCTGCAGAGCTGGGAGACAAATATAACAGCCACGCAGAGCATTAAGGAATGCTTTCCAGCCAGCAGAGCTGAAGTGAAACACTCGGACATATAACATTACCAACTGGCTCGCTGCCATGCATCAGATGCAGAAACATTTTTCTCTTTCTGTGACAAGCTGCATCTGTAGCAATCATTATAATTTCTCTTGACATCACATCCCACACCTCTTCACAGAGGCAGGACTCAAGTAGCATTCTTCATTTAAATGGTAACTTGGATTTTTCTAGGCTACGGGGATGTAAAGTGTTTCAGCCTGTACCACTAAGGCAGAAGCGAGGACTGCCGGCAGCTGTGTTTTTCAGGGTGTGCTTCAGAGGCTCAATGCTTTTGGTCTCCTGGGGGGTCGGAATTTGGCAGCTGGACCTACCCAGATCCACACCCATCCCACCGGTAAAATGCAGGTAGAGATTTGGGGGGGTTAGCTGAAGAAAGGGAAATCTGACTCAAGATTCATGTTTGTGTTTTCCCTTGCTCTCCACCATCATTCACGCTGACAGCAAACCCCACCGAGTCCACAGGCAGAAGAAAACTCCTCTGAGAAGGCTAGGATTACCATTTATATTTACCAGCTGAGGAAATCCTACCTACCAATTAGAAACCATCTCTCCTTCACTCTGAGTGATCGGCCGAGTGGCTGATGGAGCTCTTTGATCGCCTCATTGCATAACAAAGCCTGTTGCAGCCTATTATTTTTATTGTAAGCACTTTCTGTTATTTGCCTCTAAAAACAGCTCCCATTTAAATAATAAAAAAAGACTTACTCAACGTGCATACACCTACAGCAGTGAATAGACATCATAACCTCTACAGCTGAAACAAAAGCCGTGGAAATTTCCATCCTTTTGTGCTCTCCTGCCCCAGGCGTGTGCTGGCGGCAGCCGAGCTGCTGGGACGGCACCGACTCTGCCTCCGAAACCAGCCACCAAAGGGCCATTCGAGTAAGAAACTTCTAGAAAGGCAACCGAAAGCAAGCCATGTAATGCAACATGTGTGTTGATTGGAAAYGAGCCTCAAAGTTCCATGGACCCTCCTTGTCAGCAAGGAAAATCCGGGGCGATGAGTAATCGCTGGAGCAGGTTAATGCAATGTGGTAACATGCAAAGAGGAGGCAAAAGACAGCTAAGAGATAAACATGATTGATCTAAGGGATAAGGGCAATTAAAGATGGGCTGCAACATTGATCAAAATGTGCAAGATGGATGGCAAGGAGTTGCCAGACATACTAATTTGGTGGGATAACTGACAGCACACAGTTTTTTCCTGCATCCGCGTTGCTGCTGGTTAAAACTGGCAAAAATTATTCTATTTACAGCTGCCTGATGCACTTCAGAAAAGACTTTACGTTGCATTACGATGTGGGGTGTAAACACATGTGGGAGCATGAAAACTTGACAGCGCAGCAGAGGTTACGATGCCAATTAAAAACCTTCATYTGCCTTTCGGAGGCTCTCCCGCATGGCACAGACCCACACCCCCCACCTYGCCCTGTCATGCCCACGGAAACAGGCGCACATCGCGCCCGGGACGGAAAGGACAGCAAACGAGGGGAGTGTACGGCACAAGCACCCAGCGCGACGGAGGGAGCTCTGTCTCTTTGGCAAAGCCGCCTTCCCTGCATTAGGCCATTACCTTCACTCCAGAGAGGCGGCAACGAAAGCTCGGCTTCGTTTTGCCCCCCGCGCCGACAGCAGGGACAAGCAGTGAGCAGGAGCGGGATGCGGGGCGAGGGGCAGGGACACGTGCTTCGGGGGTTATTGCTGCCTGGAAATCACTCTACTTCCCTATGCGTGACCCAAACAAAAATAAGTTCTCGGATAACCTGCACCATTCACCCACGTGCACAGAACAAGGCACAAAGACGGCATTTTGGGGAGGGTGGAAGCAGATTCTGGTTGACCAGCTGCAAAAGGGTTGAGCACATCCAGTAAGAGGCAGAGGCAGAAGTAAGGAATTGCAGCTCTCTCATGAACTTTTTGCAGTGCCAGTACATAGGTATAGCCTAGGTTGCCGGTGAAGCACAGGTCTTGGTTAGCAGAGAGTCCCTGGAAACACATTAGTGATAACTTTACTTACTGTTCCCAAAGGGGTTGGGGTCTCTGAGGTCCAAAGCGGACCCAAAACCTTTGCACCAAAGACCACCAACCTTTAAGCAAAGCCAGTCTGACAAGGTTTACCTCATGCTGCAATTAAAGGCAAAGATGCTTTGTAATGCCCCAAATAAATTTGCATGGGCAAGGGTAATTCCGACACTTTCTGACTGTTAGCTGACTGTTCAATCTTTTTATCTTTTCTCATGCTAACTTTGGACATAATTTCCTACATTTTTACAAATTGTGATAAGTAGAGGAAGGAGATGGCAGAGATGGTCCCCGAGCGGCTGGGGGAAGCCCATACAGGCACCGTCCCCCGGCTCCTGGGGCCAAGGTGACAAATCCTCCACGAGGAGACAGGGAATTGGCCAGGTTGGGGCCCTCTTTCCCCAAAGCCACGTCCCAGGCTCCAGAGAAACTCTCCTGCAAATCTCTAGTTCATTTTTCAAAACATGGAGGTTTCATATTCTCATTTGCTGGATTTTTTGATGTCGGCACAACGCATTTTTAACCTCACCCAGAAAAACTGTTGAAGTGGGGTTGTATGCTAAGAAGGGGGAAAAATGTCGTCCTGCAGGAGTACACAACCTAAATCTACAGGGYTAAAACTAGGCTAAGCAACAGGCATCCATCGGCATGTCTGCATACCAGAGACAAACACATTTTAAGATCAGAATCAGTTCTTAAAAAAGATCCATCCCATGCCTTGAACATATTTACTCCAGTTATTTGATATTGTTCTGAAAACCTCCTTCATGCTGTATTCATCTTATCTGCTACTGTAATTCACAGATTTTATTTTCCATTATATTTTTAATTTATATAATGTTTTATTTATACTACTGTCTTTTATGAAACCCCAAATTTCAAAACTGACATGAGCATTACAGACATAAAGTAGACTTCTTATTACCAACATGGCATAGGAGACAAAAAATGACAGGAATAAATCTTAGGTTTTATGTTGGCGAGACGTTCTGCAAAGTAAGTGACATTTCTCAGCAATACAAATTGTACATTAAAAGATAATTTTCAGAACATGATACCAGCTATGGAGTGCAGCACCATTACGCACAGCAATATCGAAGCTGTGCTTTAGCAAATGCTGTTTTTATGTTGTACTAGTTTGGCATCAAGATTGCATCAGGTCTTGTGAGTCGACTTTGGAGTGATTAAGTTTACTGTGCACAAAAGCCAGTTATTTGGCAAACTGTCAACATGGCGTAATTGATATTTTAATTACACTACTAATACACACGTGCTGTTCGCAACCAGCCTCCTCATTGCTGTTACACAAACTGCGTATTTACAACACTGATCATTGTTCCAAAGAAGTTTGCTTAMATGCAAACTTCAATGCAATTGGTAATATTATAAATTGCCATAAAAGCAAACCAAATTGTTCCGCAAACACTTAACGGCAGGCAACGCGCGGCACAGTGCAAACAATAGGGACCATCTCACTTGACGTATGTTCTGGGGACAACATGTGCACCCTCCCCGCGGTTMCGGCACGGTTATTTCATGGCTGATAAGGCAACTCTTGAACTCTGGGGACCGCCCCGGAGCCACCGGCTTATCAGAAAGATAGTGACCAACTCAAGGAGGGGAAAGGAAAGATTAGGAGGACGAATTTCTATGGAATAGTTAAAAGGTGCAGCACAACCAGATCGCCGCATGGCGCAGAGACGCTGCTTAATTGGAAGCAGCAGTTACCTGCGTTGGGATGGGACCTGCTGTCTTTCTGGCCAAGCGATGAGTAGGGGGAGGTAAGGACCCAGTTTGCAGCACAAAACCAAAAGAGACACCGACAAGACAGACCACTTCTACAGCCAGACTTACACACACACACGTTGGCTCCCACTGTGCAAGACCCTTCCAGCACCATACAATGTGGCATGGTAGGTAAGAGCATGTTTTAATGCTTTCCTACATCCCCCTCTTATGGGACAGAAAGAAAAGGGTGGACGTGAGCGTGTAGCAGTGGCTGCAGCACAAAGAAGGATGGACGGGGAAGAAGAAATCTAGATCAGGGGTGCAATGAACAGGGCGCGTGGGTGCAAGAGCACTGTGTTTTACAGGCTGCAGAGCTCCCGGGCACCTCTGGCTATTACTTTGCATCGGTATATTATTCTTCTGTCTTGCCTCTGTAGGTAGTAAGTTCTCCAAGATATCTCCTCCCTGGAGGTTTTGCACCWTGTCAAGCACCTGTGGCTCTGGCCCAGGTATGTATAATATACATGACATTACAACTGTAACAGCATGTAACTGTAATAATAATAGTAGTAGTAGTAGTGATGCAATAATATAGAGCTAAAGTAATTTATAGGTGGATATCACGGAAAATCTCCTAAAGGTGAGACCTCCTAGAGGACCCAGTAATCCCACGCGACTCATCCTTTGAGAGGTGCCAGGTGGAATTTGTCACATCGAGGGAGGATCCCCCCGGGCAAGAATCCAGCACCGGCTGGCGGAAGCCTGCAAAGCTCAGGAAGAACTTTGCTACCTCCCAGGAAACACCAAGCACTTTGTGTGTATGGCAGGTCTCGGAGCCCACCTCCATACAGATATGCCAGAGGGAAACTGGGCCCGAGAGGTACTGACCATCAGCCAGACCCTTCAGCCATCCATAAAATTTGGAGGCTGTAATCAAGCCTCTTTTCTTGGAGGATCCGGGCTGTTAGGAGGAGACTGTCTGCAGAGGGAAACCCACTTTATAAAGCACCAAGGAGGAGATACGCAAAGACATGAACAGGAGCAGTGTCCTCCTCCCCAGGCTGGGTGCCTACCTGCCTTTCGGAAAGTCACTTCTCGAAAACCCGTTGGCCACTTCCCTCCGAGTGCATCGTGCTCTCGCAGCGGCAGCGCCGGCTCCCCATCGCCTCTCCTCCTCCCTGGCCCTCCTCCACGCACAGCGCCGGCCAGACGCAGGCAGGAGGCACGCTGAAGTAAGGGGGCTTCACAGCACGAGACAAAAGTGGGATTTTAAACTACTGGGAAAAGCAACTYGGCTTATTGCAAACTAAATTAATTTGTTAAGTGCTGTTCTGTTGGGAGCTGACCAGAGCCACAGGGGATGGACCASTGCGGAAGGGGAGCTGGGGCTGCATCTGCCTCTGGAGAAGCTACCCGGGGTGAAGGTTGGGGTGTCACCTCRCTGGGGGTCACCGGAGTCCCGGCAGCCTCCCCTCGTGCCCAGCTGAGCTGCTGAGGAGCAGTTCTGCTGCGGGGAGGCAGCTCTGAGAGGTTTTCAGGAAAAAAGGCAGGTTCCCATGCAAGATCCCCACCCTGGCAGGTGAAGGTCACCCTCTTCCAGACCCTGCAGGCCAAGGTGACACCTTGCCTTCTTCCCTTCCCTTGTTCGGGGAGTAAACCTTGCAGTACCGAGCAAAACCCACATCTGCTTTGCTTCTCAGCTATCACAACAGTTCACTTGTRTGAAAAGCGTATCATGACACCTTCCTTTCTCTTACCTCAGAAATGGGATAACCATGGGTGAACTCAAGGACCAACCACGCAAGCGCYCTGGTAGGAGCTTGGTCCCTCAGGTCCCCTCTTATCACGCACAGCCCAGTCCTCGGTAAGAGCCCAGTCCTCGTAAGCTCTGCTGCTGTCTGAGCACTTGCAGAGTTGGGACCTGACAGTGACTCCCATCACCCCGATTCTCTCCCAGCAGCACCTGGCAGGGACCTCTCAGAAGCATCTGCATCAGCTGTGTGAAAAGAGGGGCTGCCGCTCTGCAGGGAGCTCGTACAGGTGTTCCGGATGACTGGGAAGCTCAGGGAGGACCTCTCCCACGGAAGAAGAGGACCCGTATTCCCACAGGGACCCGCATTCCCACAGGGACCCGCATTCCCACAGGGACCCGCACTTCTGCCCGCAGGCACCAGCTCTGCACCCGCACCTCCAGCGTGCCGCCGCTGCTGGAGCGCACGGGCAGGAGCAGCAGCATTCCAGCTCTCCCCCAACCCAGAGAGCTCAGCCACCACGGCTAAAACTTCAGAAAGTAACTATCAATACGTGCCCCTTCCTCTGAGRAAGCAAGTTTTTAAATAGGTACAAGAATAATTTACTCTTTGATTGGGAATCTTGTCTCCCGGGTTCCGACCTGGAGTGAAATTTTATGACCGAGCGATAAAGCTCAGGGGGAGGCATGGAGGGACGGGGGCTTTCAAATGAAAATGCCAACAGATACTTAAAGCCAGAAGCATGTGTGGGTGTTGCTAAATTAAGCTCGCAAGTAGGTGGGGCAAATGCCTTAAACGAGTTTGTGAAGGTAAAATAACRTTCATTAAAAATAGAAAAACAACTGAAAAAATATCCTTTGTATTCAACTTCACACTCGTACATCATAATGTTCCAGTAAAAGCCCATTTTCCCTTGAGATAATAAAAGAATTGAATTTTTCCTTATCGGTCATCTATTTTTCTAGCTAAAGCTATTACTCCCTCTCTGCGGTTGCTAGGCAACAAGAAATATTAATAGCAGCTTTTATTAGCTTAGCTTTAGCAGTGGAGTACCAGAATGAGAAAATGGAAAACATAAATGTGTTACATAAATCTTTCAACCTTTCAGGGTTTGTGTTAGTCTCTGTTTTCATAATGATTTATTGAAGTGATGGTTCATTTATGAGAAAAAGGAGTGTGAAATAAGAAAACGGAACATTACCCTGAAGGACTGTTTGAAAATAAATAATTATAGGAGGTGAAGAAAAGCTGTTTAAAACCATTTTTCTGAGTTTTATAAAATTTAAAAAGACATATTTCTTTCATTTATTGCCTCTGAGAAAAACACTAGCAGGGAATTGCAAACAGGGCTCTGTTTAATACAAAGAACCCTTCATGTACGGTTGTATTATTACTATTTTCCACCAAGGGCTCATGTTCGGGAGTTTAGTTTTTAAATACTAAACCATTAATAAGCAGAAAAACAAATTAGTCAAAACCTAAAGCACACAMCACAAAACTACCAGAGCAAACTTATCCAGGACTGAAGCACGGGGGACTCTGCTAAGTTTTTGCTGCTGGTGACAGGCTGCCAGCCTGCGGTTTGCCGGAGCTGGCTGAGCACTGCCCCACCGCCGCTCTAGCTTGTTTGTTTATTTATTAAGGCTCTTCCGATGGGCTCTAAAGGGCCCTGCTGCATGTACACTGCATTGGGATATAGGTTACTTTAAAGAACTTATTTTAACAGGCAGTGATTTAAAATTATTGAAATATTTATGTAGTGGAAGTATTTACCAACAACAYGTAAGTTGTGTTGCCTACTGGGGTCATGTATTTCCAATGACTTAGATAAAAGACTGGCATTCTTACCCGGCTTTTGTGCCAACATCKAATTGGTTTCTTTCTTATATCCTCTACCGGAAAACTTTTAACACTCGCCGGCTCTGTACAGCCCCCGCTGAGCACCCTGGCCGCCTGCCTAGGGCTGTACCCTGGGCTACCCAGAGAAAACTGCTGCCATTCCCACTGCCTCCGGCTCGGGCTGTAAACAAGGAACGCTGCAGAGCAGCGGTCTTGGGAAGGATGGGAGCTGGGGAGAGACCTGCGGAGCCAGGAGAGCTGGGCAGGGGGCTGGTCTGGCAACCTGCCTGCAGGAAGACCTCGCTCGAGGTCTTCTGGTGGGCACCAGAGAGGTGCTTCTCCTTGGAGCCATCCCCACAGCCTGGGCATGCACACCCCAGCGCTGGGGAAGGGCTGCTTTTCCTTTCCATTTCCCACGTGGGAGACAGGCAGGTGGGTTACTGCTGAGCTGGTTTGCTGTTTTCCTTTCTGTTCCACAGCAAAGCCACATAGCGTTGGGAAACAGCTATTCAGATTGCAAAGTCAACCAAGCAACTCTTCAGGAGTTTCAGGGCTGCACTCATCCTTGGCACTACAATTCACCCCCCCATTTACCCTTTACTCTCTCCCCTCTACATAAACAGGTTCCACAGGTAACTGGAAATTTGACATTTTTACACCACGAATGTCATTTCATCACTGGTGAATTTCAATATTTTTCAAATAATCTGTTTTCACTCAACAAACTGAAACAAAGAACTTCCAAGCTGTGGTTCCAGCCTTTTTTCACTCGAGCTGATGCTCCAGCTTGCTGCGAGTAGAAAAAAGTTATCCAACGGGGCTCAAGGAAATGTTAGTGCCTTCAAAATAGTCACAAAGATCTATCACCATGAGAAGCACCAGGAAGATGCAGACAGGGGGACAGTTGCCAGTCTCCCCAGTCAAACTCTACATACCTGCTACAAAGCCAATGTTCGCTCATAACAGCTGCCACATGCCGAAAATGATGCTTCCCCCAAGCAAGAATAGATGGCTCTGCCCTAWTTTCACCTGGACACGGCAGAGCAGGAAAGGAGCAGGGTGGCTGTAGCCCCAAAACACGTGCCATGGGAAAACAGGCTGATTTTTCAGCATGCCCCAGCCCAGCAACATCCTTCAACCGGGCTTGGAGGAGCACAAAGTTTTGGGGTTTCTGAGCGGTGGTGGGGGGCTCCGGGCAGTGCTGTCCCCCCGACCGGGGGCTCCCAGCTCCCCCGAGCCTGGCGCAGCACCCAGGTACCGGGCACTGTCCCACCTGATAAGCAGAGATACCCCCAGCCCACTCAGCCGCTATCTAATATTTATGGAAATATGTTTGCGCTGCATTGGAGATTCTCGGGCTCTGACCTTGATTGCCCTTTGTTTCTGTCAAATATGTTCTGCCAAATCCCCTCTGAAATCTCATTTATTCACAGCAGCTCCTTAACCCAGCRGGCACCCCACCTCGCTGGCGATCGCCGCCGATCCACGGCGTTTCTCTGCCCCCTCCCCTGCCTTCCCCCAGGTCCCCGCGGCCCCGGGTCCCAGCCCCGGTGCGGCCCCAGCCCAGCAGGTCTCCCTGCGGAGCCCCGGAGGGCTCAGCAGCCGCTTGTCCACACCGTAACACTGCTGGGATGTTCACAATGGGCAAAGTCATTCTCTTTCCAAGGAAAACACCTTTTTTCCTCTTTGCTTATTTCTTCCTAAATATTCCCATTTCTCACCGAAAATCACATCTCCTATTTTCTTTCCCTCCTGCAATTCCTCCTCTTTCCCTCCTCTTCCCTTCCTCTTTTCCCATAGCAAAAGAGAGGACAGTAGAAAAAAAAAATCCACTGTATTAAGAATTTTCTGTTTGTTTCTTGTCACCAACACAAAAAATACCATGCCTTCCCCAAACGAGCCAGCCTTGCCTCCTCCCCAGCCTCCCGGCACCCTGCTCCATCGGTCTTCCTAACATCACATCTTCTGCCATCTCTTTGCCTACTCTTCTCCACCCATCCCTGCTTCTCTCCTCTCCAGCTCCCTGCACCCCACCTTCAGTGTTTGAAAAGTCCCTTGACTTCTAAAAACTGATGGGGAAAAAAAAATAATAATAAGGAAATAAAGTGACAGAAACAGCAGTGAAGAACCGTGTTATGTAAATGTAGACCTGGTCCATGGGGCAGAGCGAAGTGTGCAGAGGCCRGTGGCGTGGAGGGTGCTCTGGATGGCGATGCTGAGGGGATAAGGAAAGGTGGAGGTGACGGTGGCTTTGGTTTTTCCCCATCAGGGTACAGCTCCTTTGCTCGAACGAGGGGCTCCAGCTCCTGACACCCCCGGGACGGGCTGGAGCCAGGAGCAGGGTCTGGCACACAGCGAATCCACCTTCACTCCCCAGCTCGCATCCTGCCATGGGAACTTCTGCACGGATTTAAAACYGCTCTGACTTCGTATTCATCTGCCTAATGGGAGCAGGAGGCTCCTCCCTTGCAGGGGCACTGGGAGGCTTAATTCAATCTAAGGGTAACGTTGGGACACCCCAGGACAAGAGACACACTTAATGGGACAGCAACCTGCACCTCTATTTTCCTTATTCACTTCTGAGCTGTAGAGGAAAATACCAATCCCATAGCTCTCAGTGAGTCCTAGCTCACGTATTTTCAGCAGCTYGAGCTTTTTTCATGAGGCTGCCTTAAAAAAATCCCACGGCTCAAGCTACTTTTTTAGAGGAAAAGTCTAACCAACGTCTAAGCAGTTTACCTTGAATTGTTTGTCATTTGTCACTGTATTCAAACCAAAAGACATGGCAGCCAAGGCAGGAAATAGCTGCGTATGCAAAAACCTGTACGAACTACAGCAAAGAGCAGCAGCGAGCAGAGAGGCTCCCGGCTCCAGCATTTGCATGAGCAACGTCGGTCCTGGAACAAAGACAAATCCTCCGCACGCCTCCTCCGCAGCGCCCGGGCAAGGCTCGCTCCCAGACTGCCTTCCCACCGCTACCCGCGCCGCAAGAAAYCCCCTCTTTTTGGAAGCGTTAGCAAACAAGCCCCTTTCGTGATCCGGAGGCTTCCTGCTGCGAACGCCCACCCCAAGGCGGCTGGCCTTCGGGCAGGGATGGAGCCCATCCCGCCCTGCCCCGTCAYGCCGCCGTGCCTGCGGCTCGGCTGCCTTCACCGGGCCGCCGCCGCGGGAGCCACGGCCCGGCGGGCACGTGGGCGGCAGGTATTCACCACGCGAGTTTAAAAACCTGCTCTGCCTCCGGGATTTTMTTGTGTGTTCGTGTGCGTGCGGTGCTCCCGTTAATGCTAACAGGAGTCCTACGCGTGCTGTGGGATGGATGCTGCCATCGGGGGCTGGTGCTGGAGCAAGGGGAGACTCGATCAGGGCACCCAAAAACAAGGGGGCTAGAAGGTGCTGCCTTTCAGTGGGAGAAGTCTGATGGCATGGAAAAAAGGCTTTGACAACAGGGTAYGGCAGGATTTCATTTTGACCTGAAACAGCAACACGGTTCGCTCCCTGATCTACTTCCTTTGCTGCTGGGACCTCTGAAGATGTATTACAGCTCCAAGGGTTTCCGCTCAAACCTAAACAGTTTCAATTCACTATCGTCTGGAAAATTCAGGGTTCACTGGATTTTTTATTTTCGTGGTAAGGGGCAAACAAATCTTAATCTCTCTATTCTACGTTTACAGCCCACTAAGCCCCTTTCTTATCTTCTCTGGCTCAGTCCTGATTTATTGTCACGATGCTGCATTTGTAAAACAGTACCATAAAGTAAGAAAGAGAACATTTCCCAAGGACTACTYCAAAATAAATTATTTCAGACGTACAGAAGCTGCTTAATAAATCCCACTATTCTTGTTTCTTTAGGTATTTTAGAAAGTGATTTATAAGTGCAATATCACCTTTCAAAAATGAGACAATCAACACAGGATAAAATTATCGTGTTATGAAAATAGGGGTCAGGCAAAGGGGCTGTGCTTTAAATTAAACCAGGGAAAAATATTTCATCTGAAATTGACTCTTTTTGTCTCAGAAATGAATGTTTTAATCACCTAAGAACCTAAAAGCTAGCACAGAGGCCTAAGTAATATTTAATTTCATAGAAATATGCCTGTGTTCAATATTGATGGGCATAACATGATATTTTTCTTAAACACGCTAACAATGAAACTTGGAGACGCATCAAGACTTTAGAAAGCCTTGGGAGTTTCCTAGACTAAGAGATAATATGCCATTTAAATATTTAAATATCACTACCTTTCAGACTGTTATCTATTCAAGCAATCAACACCAAATGTTCTCCAGCTAGCGCAGTGGCAGACTCGCAGGCATGCTATTTAAGTAAAATTAACTCTGTTTGATATTGATGCCTTCCAATGGTATCCATGAAAATCAATGATCTTAGAGAGAAACAATGTAGAAAACTAACCATAGGGCTAAATCTGCTAAAGAGGAAAATATTATTAAACAGCAACAGTATTAGTTCAATACCAGTGTCAAAATCAAGTCACAACCTTTCCTCGGTGCTGCTGATACAGAGGCGTTGTAAGGTCTCATTAGCCCTGGAGTTTCTTCCCAGAGCTGCACTTTACTTCATTATCCCTGCCTTATTTATCCCTGCAGAAGAGTCATTTGAAACTTTGCAAGGTATCCCCTTGCCACGGCGTGAGCCAAGAGGCAATTTGAGTTTGCAAGTGCAAGAGGGATCTTGTTCCCCTTGAAATCAATAGGACAGCTTTCCCTTCAGGGAGCATCCGTGCTCCTCCTGCTGATGCCACCGGGGCCACCCTGGCAGCAGGACACAGGGGTGACGGGCTGGGGGCTTTTCCCAGGAGGAGAAAGGGTGCAGGGCGTAGGAGCTATGAACTAGGGGCTTTGGCTSGTCACCTTCACGTGGGGTTGGAGCACATGCACTTTGCTCGGTTCAGTGAGGATATTATGTACCMGGAGGAAAACAACCTTCCACCCTGCTCTTGAGCGGTTAATAAGGCTCAGGAAGACACCAAACTGGAAACATAAAATTGCCACCCCRAGCATGGCCGTGCAGGTGACCGTAGTGTCTGCCACCGCACCCCGACCTTGGCGGGCAGCAAGGCAGGGCTGCGTCACCAGCTCTTCCCAACCCTCAGTGCAAACACCTCATCGTTAACATCCTTCTACGTTCAGTTGAACTCGTAACACAACATACAGAGCGGCTTTAACAAAAGATAGTAAGAGGGGAAAGTCACTGACCGTGGGTAGCTGGCTGGAGAGAAGATGCCCATCCTGACTCAACATGTTGGAGACCATGATGGCTGGCAGGTCCATGTTCTGGTAGGGGTACGCTGGTATCAGGCTGTTCGGAGGGAGGCTGTGGCACAGGGAGTGATATCCAGTTTCGTGGTCCACCAAGTGCAGGAGGGAAGGGTCGGGGAGATTAGGAGGCGTTATGGGAGGGATCTCATAGTCTTCGTTATTCTCATTCTGACCGTTATACGTCTAAAACATGAAAAAGACATWTTGCAATGTGTCACTGCCTTGTTGCTTCAGCAAAGAAAAGCGATTATTTGTGTAAGAAATACGAAAGCACATTCCAGTGGAAATGGTTTTGTTTTAATAATAAAGACAYCTCCAGCCCCGGACACCAGCAGGTCGTACCTACGTAGGAACTGGGTAGTGAGCCATCCGTCAGGGCCACCAYGGGCCCCTGCACACCTCCGATCTGCCTGGGGCATCCGCAGTGCTCCCCTCTCCCACGCCGCATCCCTCTAGCACATCTTCAGCTCGCCAAAACCGCAGCAGAAACCTCCACGCCCGGATCGCAGCCAGGCGAGCGATGCTCGCAGAGCCCACAGCCGTGAAAGAGCACGGCCACTTCCCAACCAGCTGCTGCATTTTTAAGGCAAAGTCCCTCTCCGGGCACCCAGCTCAGCTCTCACAGTATGTACAGTTTGTATTTCCAAGAGTGTTTAGAGAATTAGCTCCGTAGAATTAACTAGTACTTGGGAACAAAATTCCCGTTGATTCCTCACAACCTCCAGCACAGAAGCTACAACCAGGGCGAGAGATTTGGAAACACAGTCGTCATATGTYTTTTAAATCCTTTAAAGAAAGCCTGTGTGACTCCACCACACACGGAGATCTGTCCTTCCTTATATCCTCATCCAAATTGTATTTGGACAAGCACTCCCTCACCTCCCTACCAACGCTCCCTCGAGGTGACCCCGAACACGCAGAGATGGTGGTACTCCTTCTGCTTCCCGTGTTTTCTGGTGGCTTCTTTACTTCTATGCGTTCCAATCGATATGGAGAAAGAATAYGTTATAGCACCTGTGCGATTGTTTTCACTTCAGACAAAACTGTATTTGCTTCATAATGGAAGTGTGAATCTATCCAAAATTATTAATTATCAAAGCAGAATATAATGAGTCTCGGGCAGAGGAGGCTTATTCTAAACATCTACTGTTTCACATATTATTATAGCATATGAAATTCTGATTCGCTATAGTATTATACACATGGATTTTAAGCTAAATTTCTCAGATCACCTAGTTTCATGGTTGGATTTTGACTTAATACTTGATTTAAGCGCAAAACCCCAGATGTGTGCAAAACCAGTTAAGCACTGTAGGCTTTATTAATCCATTGCCCCAGAGCTCTCACTCGGATTCATGCTCTTCATCACCCCAGACTGCAGGGAGAAAACCCTTAATAAAATAAAATAAACCCCGTATTTAACCAGAATACAGAAGTCAGTGGGAGAGGCAGCGGGGAGCGAGGAGGTATCCGTGGCGAGGTGGAAGGGCTCCCAGCGGGAACGCTCCGGCACTGCCTGGGAGAGAGGCGTCCCTGCGGGGTGTCGGAGCCTGGGGTCACTCCTGCCTCACCCCCCGCCGGGGCTGGGAGCGGCTCATCCTCTGCAAAGCTGGACCCCCACCCCTCGCCCCCCCTTGTCCCCCTGCAAAAAGAGACAGAGAAAAGAGCAGGTACCGCACATCCCACCCGACCCTTCACGTTCGCCTGAGATTCCCCCTGGCTGTGGGGAAATGTGAGTATGCAAGAAATACAAGACCGGGCGGAGGTAGCTCTGTACCGACAGTTATTGTTCGGGGGAAATTCAAGCCCAGCTATTTTTCCAGCCAGCTTCTGTCCAGCAGCGGYATTATCCGGGGAAGGCAGGGGGCTGAGAGGATGTGCACAACAGCAGACAGAGAGATCCCATTTAATACCTCTAGTAGTTAGGTTTCTGTTTGGGCTACGCACTTTGAGGTACACCAATTCTTCCCCAGTTATTTAAGAGGATTTCGCTCCATGCTTTATGGAAAGGGATTTAAATAAATCATTGCACAGCAAACTTGTTCCTCCAACTGGTTTATTTTGGTATCAGGTATATAAGCAAGTGGCTTTGCTGTACTTAACTAAATTATGTAAAACCCACTCAAAGTTTCCTAAAGCTCTCTTCAAAACTACAAGTTCCTTGTGTTGCTGCAGAGCAGCTCACCGAAGGGCTTTGAGGCGGTTTTGTAAAGCCCCGTCACCCTGCTCACCCCCCTCCACATTTCTGCCTCTGCTCTATTCAGCCAGGGGGGGGAAAAAAAACCCCGACCTGTTTAAATCACAAAGCTTTCCAAATAGCTGCAGTATTGTGCAGACATATCAAAATGACAATCAAAGCTGTACACAATCAAAATCAGATTAGACAATATCCAATCAACATAATCAGACTCGGCGCCTGCCAGCTTTTACACCCTATCTCTACGAACAATTTTCCAAAGCAAGCCGCGTTTATTCTATATATGTTTTAAATAGATCGCTATAAAGATAAGGAAGGGAGATGAGATAGATAGACACTCGGAAGGGTGGGAAAGAGGGGTGATTTATTGTCACACACTGTGCCTATTGACACTTCCGAGGTGCCGTCTCTGTCCCCACGAAGGGTGGCCTCATGCCGCATGCACAAAAGCCGTCATCTCAAACCAGTACCACCCAACACCCCTTTCTACCGCCACGTGGGCTGTGCTGCAGATTATATTTTCTATTCTTATGTTAATTTGAATTAAATTAAACAGCCAATTATACGTTATAAGGATACATTACAAATTAGATTAGTGAGCTGGTCTGAACCCATTCATCCCACCAGGACTCCAAACGCGAGTGCAGAGAAGCTCACTCTGCTAAAAGGTTGCCCATTACGGTACACAAAAAACCACGGAAGATCTAGGATTTTCCACTGTCAAACAGATGACAGTTGTGATTACACATKATTCCTCTTCAAATTAAAACACTGAAATCAGCTGAAACAACAAGCCTTTTCTTGCAAACCCTCTCTCGGCTCGCACTGCAGGGCAGGCGGGTGCTGCCTGGAGTGCCGAACCCCTGCGTCTGCCTGCAGCGGGACGGRGCAACAGGATCGAGCCAAGCACCCTCAGAGAGGGGACAGTGCCTCTTCTGTGACTCCCTCCTTGCCCTCGGACCCCCGCGCATGTCTGTGCCCCAGCTACGGGGGCTGCGCTGCAGGGCCAGGCACCGGCCATGGACCGAACTGCCCTGAGCACGGCACCGCGGCTATGCCCCATGCTTGCGCAGTGATGCCACAGGATGGCATTGCAGCAGGTATGACCAACCTCTGACAGCAGCAAAATCGTATTTAAAAACATTTTTTCCTTCTTCAAATGCAAGTTTGAACAGGGGTCCCCAGACCATCTCCATCCACCTGCAGATTCAGGGGCAGAGGACAGAGGGGTGGAGGGGAGGTGGTGTGGGGACATGAAAAGATGCATCCATCATCTGGCTGTGCTYGTGCCACGCAGCTTCTCCACCACCCTTTCATCAAGCCTTGCTGGGCCACAGCTCCCTAGATCTGTGCCTTTAGCACGGGGAAGTGTGGAGGGGTCTGTAACGGGGAGAAAGGCTCTGGTTCCCAGCAAGGTGACACCCAGGCCACGTCCAGGACCAAGAGGAGTCAGAACAGGTAACCACATTTACTGGCTGCCCCCTCCTAGCTCACAAGCACAGAGCACGCTATTTCATAGAATCATAAAGGTTGGAAAAGACCTCTAAGATCATCAAGTCCAACCGTCAACCCAACACCACCATGCCCACTAAACCATGTCCCGAAGTGCCACATCTACACGTTTTTTGAACGCCTCCAGTGATGGTGACTCCACCACTTCCCTGGGCAGCCTGTTCCAGTGCTTGACAAGCCTTTCGGTGAAGACATTTTTCCTAATGTCCAATCTAAACCTCCCCTGGCACAACTTGAGGCCATTTCCTCTTGTCCTATCACTTGTTACTTGGGAGAAGAGACCAACACCCGCCTCGCTACAACCTCCTTTTAGGTAGTTGTAGAGAGCAATAAGGTCTCCCCTCAGCCTCCTCTTCTCCAGGCTAAACAACCCCAGCTCCCTCAGCCGCTCCTCATCAGACTTGTGCTCCAGACCCTTCACCAGCTTCGTTGCTGCTCTCTGGACACGCTCCAGCACCTCAATGTCCTTCTTGTAGTGAGGGGCCCAAAACTGAACACAGTATTCGAGGTGCGGCCTCACCAGTGCCGAGTACAGGGGCACGATCACCTCCCTGCTCCTGCTGGCCACACTATTCCTGACACAGGCCAGGATGCCGTTGGCCTTCTTGGCCACCTGGGCACACTGCTGGCTCATGGTCAGCCGGCTGTCSACCAGCACCCCCAGGTCCTTTCCCAGCCGCTCTTCCCCAAGCCTGTAGTGTTGCCTTGTTTTTGCATTCATTTGAGAGAAAAGTCAGAATTGCTGAACCCCTTTCAAGAGCACAGGGTGACTCTCACAGCAAGGTCCCATTGCCAGAGCTGCAGTGGTACCAGCAGGCACAACCCATGCTCCCAAAGCACCAGCGGGTCTTGGAGACACCCCAGCGTGGCCTCCTGYCAACGCTGCTCCCCGCCCCAGGGACGATATGCCATGATCTCCCGGCTTCCCGTACTCCCTGATGCTTTTCAGGAGACGGAGACAGAGATGGGAAGGAGACACCCAAAACCCCAGGATCTGCAGGTGACTGACATGAGGCTAGTGGGGAAGGACACTCCTGCTTGTGCAGCAGGAGAAGGCTGAGAGGGAGGACAGGGAAGCCGTGGGGCAGGAAAAGGGTTAAGGAGCTGGCAGGAGCAAGTCCCTGGGGGCAGAACGAGCTCGAGGGAGAACAGAGGGTGATACAGCAGAGCCCCGCAGGATGGCCCTGGCCAAGCAGGGCGGGCAGAGCTATTTGAGGATGAAGAGGGAGGACACCAGGACACCAGTCCCTGCCTCATGCACACCCTGAGCAAAGCTGTGCCGACCGGGGCCCAGGTGGTTCTGTGGTGCATGTTTGTGGGTGCAGAAGAAGCAAGAGTTGCAGTTAAAGGGTGCCCCATATGCACATGGAGGTGAACCAAGAGAGTGGGTGTAGAACAAGAGCTTTACAGGGGAACGAGCTGGTCCCAGTGTCTGCCTCTAGTGTCCCGGGCATGGGAAGCCTGAGTTTTAACAGTAAAACTGGATCTTCTTTTCTATGGCTGGATAAGCACCTGAATTATAAGTTCATCAAGTTGTGGACATCTTCTCTACATGCCCTGAAGCTGCATCTGAGAACTACTGTGGGTCAAGGAGAGAAGTGAGGAGCTCTCACTCCAGACTGTCAGCGTCCAGTGACGAGCAAGCTGGCAATAGTGCCGAACATTTTCACGGCAAGTATCTACCATTGCTGTAACGCAGCGCAAACGCCTGCAACAAAGGAACACGCTTCTGCTGCTGCACCTGTGAGAGAGAAAGAATCTCACCTTTCTTCTGCTCTTATCAGCGGCTGCACCAGGTGAGGGGTGCTGGAGGCAGAGCTGCCTTGCAGCCCCCGGGCTGGATGTGTGGCAGCTCGGGGGGCTGCCCTGGGAGCAGGCAGCAGGGCAGGCAGTGAGAGCTTCAGCCACGAAGCCTTCTTGTCTGCTTTGAGAAAGCCAGGCCACGTCATTCAGCTTCGTTACGACCCCCCTGGATGTGTCTGCACCCGATCACCAGCACACCTGAGACTGATGGGGTGTGCAGGGATGGGAACGGAGACGCCCGTTCCCAGCTCTCACTTTGATCTAGTCAAAGCGTTGGGCCAGATTTCCACTTCTTCTAGCTCATGTATACTGAACGCAGACATTCCTCTGCTTTGGAGCACGCGGAGCCCAGGGCAGGGGAAGGCTCTCAGGCAGGAGGTGGCTTTGGGGACTGGTCTGTCGATGGCAAGCAGCTTGTCTCTGCTGCAAACACGGAGCACGTCTGTGGGTTAGCAACATGCCCTGGGTGTCCCTCACCTCTGCACTGCGAGATGGCCCAACGGGCACGGTGACCCTGCACGTCCTCTGCCACCGGACTCAAAACCACACTCAGCGTTGCTGCGGCTTCATCTTTTGCTCCTACACCGTACCTCCTCCTGAACTGCAAATAAAGCCAAGCCCTGGCATCTCCTGCCAGCCACCCAGTAACAAAACCACCCTGCCTAACCTTGGACCTGAGCCCAGGGAAGCGTTCCCAGCARGCACAGTGAAGAGGGGCTCGTTTGGATCCATCCACCCACCCCTGCGCAGCGGCCCAGCGGCTCCACACATCCAGCTGATCTGAGACCAAGGGATGCCCAGATGCCTTAACGCAGTGCAGCTCTTGAGGGACCAGCTGTGATTCAGCCAAAGCCATAACCACAGCTGTGTTTTAAAGGACACCGAGAACTTGCCGTGCAGGTGACTTGGGAGGGAGCTACAAGTGTTGAGCCCATCTACAAATTAAGCCTTTAGCTTTCTCCTGCCTTTCCCCTCTTGGGAGGGGAGGAAAGTGCTGTCCTTCTTTACAAAACACTCTACAGCCAGCCAACACCACCTCTTCACTGCGCGTTGGTATTAATCATAGAGGACGTGACTTGACCACAGACCTGGGAAACTGTTCTCCTCAGCAGCATGGCAAATGTCCAGTGACCCCAATTCTCTACTGAGTCATGTTCTGTGTGATTATCCATGAGGATCCAGGAGTTGTAGCCAAGCATTGATTCAGAGAAATATTATTCACAGTGAGAAGGATAGAGATTTGCAGTATTATTGCAGGTAAATATTTGCCCTGTCAAATAACATTCAACAGTAAACATGAGCCTAAGAGAGAACATTTATTCTTGGTAAGGTACAAGGAAATATGTTGGCTGGCGTGATCCATCCCACCCTAATCATCCAGATGACACAAAACACCATGGACCCTGTACCATGCCTCATAACTACTAACTAGGTTTTTCCTGCAGCTAACGCAAGAGCTTACTGCTGTAGGAACGTGACCCTCTAGACACTTCAGAGATTAGATGGGTCTAAGCAGACCAAAACCAGCCCGGCAGGTCTGCAAAGTGAGGAAAACATTGCTATTTGTGAGGCTGAGAGGTATGACCAAGGGCTACACCTTGGTGTGCATGAAGAGCAGGGAGGACGCGGAGGTTATGGGCTGTCGACGCTGTCCCACGAGCAGCAGCGGCAATCCCCACCCTCCCACCCGAGCCCAGCCGGACACGGGGATGGCAGCAGGACCTGGGCTGTGTCCCCAGGGAGAGCGCTCCTCTCCTACCAGCACCAGGAGCCCTACCAGCGCAGCTTGGGAAAGGGGCTGCAGAAAAACAGCCAGGTGGTTTGTGGGGTACCTCGATTGCAGCAAAGCTGGATGATGCATCGGATCAGGTCAGAAGCACATTGCTTTTTCACACGGAGACTTCCCCTACTTCTCTGAYATACATACAAAAAAACTCACCATGTTCACACAAGCTGCAGGGGACACCAGGTTGAGAGAAGATCTTGGGCCATATAAAGAGGAAAAGAGTCCAAACACAAAGAATAAGTGAAAAYCAAAGCTTAATGAAGGCAAGCTACCCTGTCTTCCCTTGAAAGCCTCTGAMCTGCTCTCCCACCACACACATTACTCAGCACAGGCACGATCATAACTGCAAGAAGGGGATTTTGATACGTTTCTCCAGCACGTGAACCACAGAGGTTTTCTGCTTGGTGCAAAGCACTGAATCCATGGGGACAGAAACGATAGTTCAGGTGGCAGGAGAMGGTGGAAGTCACTTGGATGTTGCAAACTACAGAGGAATGCTCTGGGGCCAGCAAGGGAAAGGGCCCGGTGCTTGCTACCGGGTGAGTCGGGGGGCTGCGGGCAGGGCTGCGGACCCCTTCGGCACCACTGCTCCGGGGCGGGATGCCGGAGGGCTGCGCTCGCACCTGTGATTCCCAAAGCCCCGTGCCAAGAAGTGAAGTAGCGCTGATTTTCCACGTCAGCAGCTCTGGGTCTTAGGAATGGAAATTGATTTGCCCCATCTTCGCACACGGAGATCCAGCGTGTGAATAGCAGGGCCAATGAACTACTTGGGTAGAGTTGGATAAATACTGTAAAGAAGTATTTATTAAGTCAGTCACATACAATCTACAATTTGTCTTTGAAGTGTTCCCAGCTCCTTTTACATTAATTTTCACATGCTCGGGTTTTTGACTATGGGAATGCGGATGAAAAGGGAAAAATGAGTTCTTGCATGAACATAAACGTGCATTGGAAGTGTCTKCACAATCTTCAGTAACAGGCAGCCACACCGGGGAGGTTGGAAGCACAGCAGAGCAGTAGGCAACCTGCGGGAAAGCTGGGCTCTGCCCACCTCTGTGCTCCTCTTCCATACCTGTACCAGTGGGTTTTTAAATCCCGCACAAACGTCGGTTCACCCAAAGAGCAAGCACTCCGCGTTCCCCGTTTCTCCCCATTTCCTCCTACCGTGCAGGCACTGCTCTGGTGCAGACTCTGCATGCTACAGCCCGCAGCAGAAAGCCAGCCTCCGGCTCAGCCGCAGCCCTACTGCACGGCTTCGCCTTTGGAGCTGGATGCTTACCTTCYAACTTTACATGAGTTGACCTTCTCCCATCTCCTGCAGACCCAAATCCCATGCAGAAACACAGCCATGGGTCTTCCAAAAGCTRAGCCTCTCAGATGGTTTCAACCAAATTTGACAGCGCAAAAAAAATTTCTTTTCTACAAGTTTAATAAAACCACATGTGCACAGAAGGGAGACACCAGGGTCCCAAACATTCATGCTTGCCCTAATAACCTTTGATCTCCTGGGCCAGTCGCTACAGCAGTGAAGGGATGGCTGCAATGTGGTGCCGTGGTGCTCAGCAGTACGGGGACTGTGAAGAGAACCAGCCAGGAATATTCAGAGGGAACAGAAAATCTCAGTTTACTCAGAAAGATAAAGTTTTGGGAGGCATGCACCCAGTTCTGCTGCTTACCAGAGAAGTTTTTTTGTTTTACACGCCACCGAAGCCAGAAACAACATTCTTGGGACTCTCTTGCCTCAATCTGTCCATTGGTACCTCATTTGTGTGGGTTGGACATGAAGAACAAGCTACCAGTTATTAACAATCATCTCCATGATGGACAATTCCTGAGATTCAATCTGGGTAAGGATTCGCTTGTGGCTGTGGCTGAACAGAGGCAGCAGCGGTGTCGGTCCCTGCCCCGCGCCCTCAGGTACAGCCCAACAGGGCTTCTTGGGATTCAGGATGTGAAGCATGTGTGTGCATTTCTGCCCCATCCCTTTCGATGTAAATAAGAGATTACAGTCAGTTTTTATATTGTCTGAGCTGCGGTTGACCTGCATCACCACTTCACCAGAAAAAGGTAAAAATAATGGAGTTCTGTGAACAATTTATAGCAAAAGAAATCAGCAYTATGGTAGGCTTTTAAAAAGGCTCCCAACTCCCTCTCTTCCCCCACTTTTTTTTTTTTTTATCAGTATCTTATCCAGAACTGGAATCCTGTCAAGAATAGTGGATAGCAGAGAACTATAACTTCTTATTATGTGTATAGTGATTTTATGAATTCAGTGGGGAATGAAATGCAATTTTGTCAGACTTGTCTGTGTTCATAATGACCAAGTCAAATTAATCATCGTGGATAATACTCCTGTGTCAGCCATTCAAGAGATTTTTTAATAGAATTTTTCTGATTCATGTCTTGCAGTACATCAGATCTGTAGTAATGCAGGCACTTCTAAAAATCAGTGCAATTATGGCTTCTTGTTGGCCTGTCATTTTCCTGGAATAAAAATGTCTCTGCAAAAGTCATATATTGTACATAAACCAAAATGGAAAACAAAAATATAGTTACAATTAGGCTTGATTTTTTCTAAAGATTTAATATCTTTTTGAGGCCATTATTTACAGGCAATATATAAAGCTATGGTGCATGATGCTGAAGATGGACTGGTTTATCACAACACATACCAATTTTGTCCCGGTTGTCATTCTTCCTTTGATTGCCCTATGAGTTAGTGTTTTTTGCAGGCATGGAAATGACTATCCCATAGAACAAACAGGGGATAGGTAATGGGCTTGCAGTCAAATTATTGTGTTTATTAAAAATGTATCCAGGAAAGCCCACACAGATCCCAAAGGGCTCTTGTTCAGGAAAATCTCCGGTTCAGGAAAAGGTTACAGTTACCATAAAGGCAGATATACATGCATGGAAGCAGCAGTGCAGCATGCAATGGTATATAAAGGATTAGCAATGCTGCGTTTATCCTTCTGGGGAAGAGGGAAAGAGACAGACCTCTAATTCCCCCGTGACACAGACAAAAATGAGTTTTGGAAATAGTTACCCCCAGGAATAAAGAGGAAGAAAAATGTAATGCACCTCAGATATCTCAGCTTTTCCTCCTTTCATTGCAAGGCAGCAATTGCCTTGTAAGAGAGTGCAGGGAAGGACTATGTCAGAGCCACAGCACGTCCCAAAAAAGAGCTCCATTTGAACCTGCTGAGACAACTGTCCCTCCACATCCCCCTTCTCATGCCTCCAAGTACATCCTGGGAAGAAAAGCTCTCAAAACCACTTGCAGGGAGGAATGGAAACCCACGACCACATACTATCCTCCCAAGAACTCAAGACCCACGTAAGCAATCAGACCAGCAGTTCGTCTGCTCAAACATGCTGACCTAAAAAATAGCTAATACCAGCTAGAGTTTTGGAGGAGATCTAAAAATCCCTAGTGAACAATTACAGAAGCTCCTCAGAGAACAGAACATCCCTCCCTTTCACCTACCTCATCTGGTTTTATCATCCTTCCACCTCCTTGCATCTCTATTACRTTCTTGACATCAACATCTAGCGGCAGGGAGTTCCCCAGGCTCCTTACAAAGTTCGCCCAAACCTACCACATTGCAGATTTGCTGTTGTTACTGCTCTGAAATGCCATTTTCACGAGACAGAGCATGTCCAGGCATCACCTTCCTCTGCCCCATGCTGTCCTGATCCACGCTGGGCTATTCACGGTAGGGCACACGTGGAGGTGCTACGTCTGGACCCCCCATCTCCAGCTCTGGAGGCCGAACTCCGTGTGGCAACACCACGTCCCTATAAAAAAAGACCTTCAACTTCCAAATAAGCAGATGGGATATTAAGGCTCAAAGTCTGCTGACAGYGTTTTCAGAAGCATTCAATATTGGCTTACGCAAATGTCGGCAATAACCAGAGCTCCTAAAAAACTCTTTGTTGTATCTTCACAAGCAGGGCCAGGAGTGTAAGGCATGTTTGATGCGTAGTTGCTCCTGGATCACCCGTAGTCATATCTAGCTTCACCTATGTTTTASTTACCTACCCCCACTGACGAGAGAACTGCTTCATTTCACTACGTGTTTTTATGGCTATTCTTCCCTATTTTTGTCAAACATGGCAGTGCTCCAGGGAAAGCTAGGAGATGTGCAGGCTCCGCTCCACGTCAGCAAAGTCWACCCTCTGTCATCTGTCTCACAGTCAGCCTCCTTAAAATGGTTTATAATGATTTTTGCCTGTTTTTAAAATATATTGAAGGGACTGTACATCCAGCGA
The DNA here is from genome assembly GCA_030449065.1 of Oceanodroma leucorhoa. NCBI lineage: Eukaryota > Metazoa > Chordata > Aves > Procellariiformes > Oceanodroma > Oceanodroma leucorhoa. The sequence goes on along the minus strand of JASVER010000123.1, from coordinate 1,434,472 downwards.
GAGAGGAGACGATTGGGGACCTAAAATTAGACCGGCTGGGCCAGACTGATATAACCCCTTTTCTTGTCTTTCCTAGTATTTTGCCTGGAAGCAAATACAAGGAATATGTAATATTCTACTCAAGAATATCATGCATTTCTGGGAATTATTTGAGGAGTACGTATTTTACATAATTGCCTTTTTTGTCTCATGGCATACTGAACTTGCATAATAAGATCAGTGCACTTCACAGAAATTCATTGTTGGACTGTACGGATTTGGCATTTTGTGTTGAGCCAAGGGTACATTATATAATGATGTATAATGCACTGTAAGCAGGTCAAGAGATAAGGCGGCCTGAAAACAGTAATGGAGTGCATGCAAGGAAGAATTAGCAAAAAGCACTCTAAGAAATTAATTCAACCTAGCTTCAGTTGAGCAAGAAGGACCCAGAGCAGGAAGGAAACTRTATTCTGTACCATACTGGCCCCCTTTCGGTTTTCGTCTTAGAGAGTATTTCCCTTATGCTCAAAACTGAAGGCGTGGGGTTAAGGGATTAAAAAAGCCTCTGCGGCACGCTTTGCATGGATGCTTTGTAGCAAGTTTTTCAGAGTTTTATCTCAAAGGATATGTCCCAGCCCCCTGCGCACGGCCAGCAGAGCCACGCTCTGTGCCGCAGGCAGCGCAGCAAATACCGCTTTCCCTAGACGTCTGCAGCAAGATCCTCCAGCAAAGCCATAAGGGCAACGCAACCCTTCTCGAATCAAGTCTTTTTTCTCCCAGACGTGCCCTGATTATTTTTTTTTCAGCAAAGACAGATTTTCAAATTTTCAAACGAAGCCCTGTGCGCTCCTCCCACCCCAGGGCACACCTGCAGCCACCGGCACGGGTGTTTGCGAGGCGCTGGGACGTGCACGTACAACTGGGAGTAMGCTACCAGCACAGCCGCAGAAGCAAACACTGCAAATCCCTTGCTAGAGCCTAAGGGGGCAATCTGCCATTTTTTTCCTAAGTGGTCCTACRCTACACCTGGTTTTCTCTCTTCCCTACACACGTGCACTGTCTTCCCGTATGGAACCGAAGTACTTGACCCCAGGCTGTCCGTTCAGTACACAAACGAACCTTCACAGAGCTGGGAGTGGCGATGCTGCTCACAACCCCGGGCCAAGCCTACCAAGGCAGAGCAAAGCTGCTGTTCGACAGTAGCACCTCTTGGTACTCTTGCCTACAAAGCGAGGGCATCAGCCAGATGCAATCACAAACTGGGTCAGCCCCAGTACATTTGCTAAATTTCTAGTTTAATTAAATAGAAAATTGTCCTAAATTTTCTGTTTAACGTTGCGAGCCAGGCCAGCGTGGCCAGGGAGCAGGCCAGGACCTTTGAAGCCCAAAGCATCGCTCATCACAAATGCGCTCAGATTTGAGCCCACACGCTTCCAAAGTCAGACTTGGGACCCCAAAGCAAATTGACAAGAAAACTACATATATTAAAAAAAAAAAAAAAAAGGTAATACAATCCAAGAGCAGCAGTGGCACCCCCCTCCCCATCGCCCAGACCTGACGTGTCTGATTAGCACGAGGAAGGCAGAGATGTGGGGAGAGCTTGCATAATGTGGTGCAATCTAGCACCTCCCCCAGGGTGCCCAGCTGCTGCAGAAGCAATTTCACAGCTCATCATCCATTATGAGATTAAAATAATTTTTTTTTCCTCCCGTGAAGTATTAATAAATTGTGCAGGCAGACCAGAGTTAGTGCCATTTACACAAATGGTAGTGAATCACCCACCTAGTTATTTCTTAATGGATTGAGTATCTGTGTTCCTCCTTATCCTGTAATTTAAAAAACTAAATACAAAACCTGTTTATTTGTCTCATCAGGCCCCGAGCCAGCTTTTATTAAGGCTGGGGATACCGGGACAATGGCAGAGCTGCTGCCTCCCGTGGACCTGCCCCAGCACTTTACAAGGGAACAATACCAAAACATCCACGTCGATCAATATGAAAGGGGAAAGGCACCACAAAAAAGTCCAAGACACATTGAAATCCCTCCCAGAATTCACTTACTTTCCCTTCTGGGGGCAAAACTCACTGAGGCATCGCTGATATAATGCAGCTTTTTTGGTACATATAGTGAAGATGTAAAGCCGTAGTCAGAGCACCACTAATGGCTCTTTGAACATCTCTGCTTTATTATGTTATCAGACGGAGCAGGCATGTTTAATGTTTAAACTTCCAACGACAAATGCCTTCAGCAAATATGTTTTATGTATTTATTCAGTGCTTCTTAAGCGCCTGTCGCCTTAGCAGCTAAGGTACTGCTTACCTTTTTCTTTTTTATTTTATTAAAATTAAGAACATATCGATGCTTTGTAAAATGCCACCTTCTTCCCTCCTCTCTCTCCGCTTTATCCCCAAGAGGAGCTTGAAATCCTTTACCCGTCCATCCACTGCAAAACATCTCAGACTGCCAGGAAGTTGCCGAAATGGGAAAAGGAAATTAACTGAAATCACCAGCGCAATAAATCAGCCTCCCACGTTATCCCGAAGACCCTCAGCCCCAGAATCTGGCTCCAGCATGCGGGAGAAGTGCCAAAGCCAGATACCTCTGAGTCAGCTTTGCCAAAGTAAACCCTGAGATGAGATGGCAAGAGCATCCACCTGATTTCAATCTCAAGGATTGGGTTTGGGTGGGCGCTGCCTCCAAAGCCAGGGCAGGCAACGCTGTCTGCAGCTAAGCATGACTTGGTTTTGGTTGGTCAAAGGAGATATGAAAGATTAACTATGGGATGGGGATGCCTCAYTCCTTGCAGACCCTAAGTATGCAAAACTCATCAACGTGCCAGTCCTCCCAGTCCATGAGATGTCAAGATAATCACCTGGGATCTCTCTCTACCTCCTTTGCATTTACTGAGCTTCTGAGTGCCACAATTACAAGCCTTCCTCCACAGCCACGAATGCAAGAATTTTACTCATTTACTCACTCACTCAAGCAGAAGCTGTCATGTCACAAGAGCAGAAAGGTGCTGGGCTGTTAGGGAAAGCACGAAGCACCAAAAGACTCATGACAAAATTGCAAGAACTCTAACATGGTGCATGGCCAAGTATCCAAATCCCTAGTGTAGGTGTGAAAATCTCAGCCTTAAGCCTCCAATATGTGAATTTTGGGAAACAAACAGATTTTATCTTTAACAATTTTAACAATTTTTTTCTTTAATAAAAACAGGCTTATGTATGGTATCTAAAAAAAGGCAGGAACACACATATTGCTGTGAGGGGCTCATCTATGTCCTAAAGCACAGATACTCATCAAATACCTTCTAAAGCGTTAAGCAACCTGGACAAAATGAACAGCTAGAGTAGGTACCATCCTTTCAGGAGGAAGGCAAAAAGGAAAACCGTCAAATTAAAAATCAAAATAGCAATGTTTCCCTAAAGTAACGACAACTCTCCATCTAGAAGGACAGCCASGACACCAAGCTGCTGGTCACAGCCAGGAGCCTGTAGCAGTGATCACCTCCAACGCCGGCGGTGAGAAAGGACCGTTGTAGGCACCGGCAGCTCTAGAGGCAATGGACAGCATTTGTTGACACAGGGAAGAGCTTTGCAAGGAGACGAAGGCGCAGGAGGGCTCAGTCAACACCAGCACGACCTTCATCRCATGACCACGAGGACTCAACCCAACACACAAGGCTTGAGGCGGGAGGCGCTCCATTAGCAGCTGCATCTAAAGAAAACCAGCCCCAGCTATCCGGAGGCCAAAGCAACTGAAACACTTCATTCATTAAGCAGCTGGAGAGCTTTTTCTATTATTTTCACTAGTTTACAACATGCCAGGTAGAACCGGAATTGTTCCAAGGGAAACGGGCAGAGGTGGAAGAGCCAAAATCAGAGAGAGATGCTAATGGAGAGGGGGGGGAGGCTCTGAGCACAACAGGGCTTCAGGTGACCAAGCCAAAACATCGACCCAATGGTAAAAATTCACATTTGSCCAGTGTACTCAAGGGCTTCAGCTGCCATCTTTCAAACCCAAGCCCACACAAAGCCTATATATTTCCACAAGCCTGTGATGACTCAGAGCCGAGTGCTTCTATTGCTAATACTGGTACCAAACTGGGTACCTCAGAGTCCTGCTTAGTGTTACCAAAAAGCATCATCCCAGTCTAGCCCCTAACATGACCAAAATGGGACAGATCCTTTCGAGGAAGMTTACTAGAGAAGCTTGGCTGCAAGCTAAGCTGCATTGGCTTTCACCATTTCTCCTCCCATCCCTAATCTTGATATCAAATAACAGGGATCTCTTTCCAGACTGGAACAAAGTGAGGCAGAAGTTGGCAATCAAGGGTCACACAGACAAAAGAAAAAACCCACAAGTAGAAGAGAGTAGGGGTCTCTAGCACACAGGTTGTGGCACATCCTCGATGCAGAAGTCTGGAAACCAGGGCAAGTAAAAGAATTACACCGCATGTTCAAATCGCAGTGTTTCAAAAATTAAACACCATAGCATGAGTTGCTCAAAGAGCTTCAGAGTTTTCTGCATTTTAGAGTGGCTTTCCCTTTTTGATCCCCAGTATCTCTGTGTGAGCATGATAAATTCATTCCTGAAGTTGCATTCAAGTGCCCAATAATTTCCATCCTTTCCTTGCAGCTCCTCTCTTGACATTTCATGACTAATTTTCTCGGGAAAAACTTAAAGGCCTGAGCTCACAGTGTTTTGCTAACTAGTCCTTTGCGCATGCAAACCCACGCGCAACTGCACGCAGAGCTCTGCGCTTGGGCAGGGGGTGGAGGAAACATCGTATTTGCACAAGCATCAACATTAACTGCACCTGCAAGAAGGCATGCAAATATTCATGCAAAAATACACAGCTTCCTAACACTCGGGTGAGGAAACATCCTGCTGATTTTATGAAACGGAGCTCCTACAGCTTTGCTATTTTTGATGTAAATAACGATGTTCCCCTTTCATGTGTTCGGTGCATGATGAGGGGTGGGCAGGTGAGGACCACACGTCTTCCCTTGGATACTGGTGCGGGCTCCCAGGCTTGTAGCATCCTGACCTGCACGCGGAGGAGCGTGACCTGCTACTACCTTGTGCCCCATCTGCTTGCAGAAGTGATGGGCATCCTCCTCCAGCTGCATCCGTGGTGGAAACAAGCACCTTCTGGTATTTGCTTCCAAAATGCACTAGGAATTGCTGAAGTCTGGGAAAAAAAGCCCCTCGAGAGAAAAGCAGCCCCTGGCTTTGAGCACGGCGTGGGGAGCACGAGCCCTCAGCGCCACATAGGTGTCTGGTTTTGTTTAGAAGTCATCTGGTATTCTTAAAATAAATTTGCTAAATTGTCTTCCAGAGACTGATGACTTTTTTTTTTTTTCTTCCCTTCTTAATAAACTTTCAGGGGTATCTTTATTGTTATGTCTAATTTTAGAGAAAACTAACATTTCCTGAGATTCAATTTCTCTCATAATTGTTGGAAGGAAACTAAATTGTCTGCTGTAAACATTCACTGTATTGTGTGAAAAGTATCTTTATTACAGCCCACTGGGAATATTAATAAAATTCCCAATCCTAGCCCTTCCTCACTTTTTTTTTAAGCTTGCTCTTTTCTCTTATATACCCATTAATGTCAGTTCAAACATTCTGCAGGCGAGATATGAGAACTTAAAATATATTATTTAACAATCAAGGGTAGAATAAAGACTTGTGAGCAGTAAGATCCTTTCTGCCTTCTCTTTTGGTGCTTTCTATTACAGAAAATGAGAATGGCTATTCCATTTGTCTGTGTGCGTGCTTAGAGTTGATGAAAAAAATCTCATTAGTTTAGTCTGACATATACTCAATACAGTCTATGTACATATTTTTTTTCATTTTATTCTACAGCTGGAAAATGATACTAAATTTCATCAGATTGGAACGAAAACTGTGGTCTTGGAACATTTCCCTTTAAGGGTCTTATATTTATTCAGAATTCATGAATCATTTTCCAGTAATACAACTATAATTATTCTTAAAGTGTTATGTTTGAAGGTTTAATACGAAATACTTGCAAAAAGCTCTTTTTCACTTTGATAGTTTGTAATCTTCATGGTAATCAGATCAGTTAGCTCCTTCACACAGCAGCCAGGAAAATACAATTTAATATGAATCTCATACTCTTCACTCATGTTTTAATTAAAGTAATAAAAGYCAAGTCATATTTTGCCCTTTACAGTGTACACAGATGTATAGACCTGAGCTATACAGCATCAGCTCAGACACTTTTGATGGCTGCTGATGGATATCCTAGTTTGAGATAAATTTAATTCAGGCTTGCTCAGAGGCTGCTGATCATGAAAGCGTTGTCACCGACGAGCGAGACCCAGCACGGTCCTCGGCAGAACCGCGATACGGGTGATGTGTGCACGGGCCAAACGCAGAGCTCWGGCTCAGCTTTGCCACCTCTCACCCCGCCGGCAGGAGCCCAGACTGCTGTGACAGCCGTCCTCCAGCTGGGTCCAGTGCCAGCGCGTACCTCCCTGCCAATGACCAGTGCATCCCTAACTGGCTCTGATTTTTGGTTCCCACCATAGCTCTGACCAGCCTGGCCCGGTGCATCACCTGACAGGGAAAGATCTAAGCCTTCCCCAAAGGAGCAGAATGACATAGGACTGGTAGCATGCATGCTCCCCTCACTGGGTACCCGCAACACATGCTCCCCTGCCCGGGTGACCCATGGCACCCACGCTCCCCTGCCGGGTTACCCATGGCACCCACGCTCCCCTGCCCGGGTTACCCATGGCACCCACGCTCCCCTGCCCGG